>JACJUY010008415.1:7024-38195 GCA_014220935.1 Platorchestia sp. MABIK | reverse complement strand
TTACAATACTCGTTTGTGTGTATCATTTAAGTGTGTTAACTTTAAGATATTTTAAAAACCAATGATGGCAATTTTGTCCCATCTCTATTGGAATAAACTGTTTTTCTTTTCTTTTTTCTTGTATATTGGCTCAATATTATGTCAATAAATTTTGCTACCTGGGTAATGCAATAAATCAAACCTAATTTCTAAACTTAGCAAAAGATAATCCAATCAAACAAAAACTTTTCATCAAAAGAATTTTATTCACTTCATTGATGCGTATTGCTGTCGATAAGTATAGTTCAAAGTATAAGTAGCAGGCCAGTTTGCAATGGAGGTTAACAAACGGGATACGGTAGAACACTGAAGTGAACGAACCGTCAGCTGATAGTGCAAAAAATGTATAATCGTTTCCAGGGAAGAAACACTGTCTCCTGAAATCAAAATATCAATGTAATAAAACAGTCCAACAAATTGTAATGAAGTTGAACGAATATAGAGCTAACTTACTCACCTGAGCGTACAATCCTCTTAGCGGAATAAACGTTTAGGCATCAAAATAACTAATCAACTTTTAAGGAAATATGGATTAATTACCAAAAGGGCAGAAGTCCAAAACGAAAAATCTGACGATCAGTTATATTGCTAGAATGAGCAAGAAAAGTTGTACGACATTGAAGGAGAATGAGATCCTGATCTGAGTTCTAATTACAGCCCCCAAGCAGGTGAACAATGTACTTAACATTTAACTAGTTAATCCGGCGAACAGTTCCGATTCTCTCAATAAGGAAAGTTACACTATTTTAAAACAATGATCAACTCAAGATATGGAGTTTATAAAAGGTAAAAATTACCGGAAAGCTTGAAATAGAAATCAGCCGAAGCTAATATGCTCATTTAAGCAAAATTAGGGGAAAATTCAACAGTGAAGAAAGGGATAAACACAGTCCAAACATTCAGGTACTTTCAAAGAAGCTCCAGCCTCCGGCGTAGCTGCTGCCGATGCCTCTGCACGACGCAGCGTGCGACAAAGCACCGCTGCCGAAATCGGTCATGTCCTAGAGTACATAAATCTAATGAAAAACGGACGCGAGAAAACACATCAAGTGCAACTCACAGTACGATTGGGAGGTAGAATGTCAAAGAGCAGTCTCAATGAAAAAGAATCCTTCAAACCCCCTCATCATCCGGCACTAGAAAAAGAACATGAATCAAACCCTGACTAACGCGATGCCCGAGGAGACCGAGTGAAAAGACACGCAAGAGATACCCCAGGCGGATTTGTGAGGAAATTCCCCCCGCTGACTCAAAGATAAACTATCGTTAATTTGAACATCATTTTCCACCCTCTGAAGTAAATTCATTTTTTGATAACTTGCAGAAAGGGGTAAATGTTCTTGTTATGGATCTTGTTATGATTCATTAATAAATGTTCTTGTTATGGATCAACTAACATTCCTATATACCATCTGAAAAGCAACACTACAGTGAAAATTGCGTCTGGCCAACGATTTCCATTCTAATGCCTCGAAAAGAACCGACTCATCGTGAGGGATATGTTTTCGAGGATTAATCCAAGATTTGTGTAACCCTACGATCCGCCTCACGATTTGCCTCGAATGACCGTTGCCACATCACCAGGCATTGTTTGCATGTTTCGCCTTACCCGCATCATCTTACTTTATTCACGTCTGCACCACTACGTCGCTGAGGATTAAGCCGTGGTTACCAACTACCGCTTTCTCTTCGAAGAACATAGTTCTATGTCTTTGTTATTGTAACTACTTAAGATCTTATTCATTTTACAGAGATTAACTGCGGAATCCAGTTTCTAAATGACTTATCGAGATTCTGGGCTATTACATCAATTAAATATTCATCACCGCCATAACAAATATTTTTCTGAGCACGCCTCAAACCCACTGAAACCGATTTATTGAAAAATAACTTCTACAAGTGCCAAAGAGAATAAATCATCCTAAAACATCGGGAAATCCATCCTGCTCCAACTAATTCTCATGAAATAGGTTATGAAATGATCAACCTCCTCGCACGTTTCTTGACGACGCCCAAAACTTGACACCTCAGTTGAGTTTACATATTCATTGCATGTCTAACTAGCCTCTCTCTCTCAACAGCATCGTGATGTATAGATATAAGCGTTAATAGTGAAATAAGTAATCTTCCATGTTTTTAATCTTTTTGTAAGTTTGGAAGAATGAGATTATAGATTGGAAAGATGAGTCAAAGTTTATTAATTATAATGATAATTCGAAACGCACGTACAAATAATAGTCTTGAAAATACGGCTCTGGTAATGCCCTCGTCACACGCTTACGGAAGAAAACTAATTGATCATGACGACCGAAGTAAAACATTCAATTATATTACTTAATAGATGATTTATATAATGTATATATATTGTTTGCCTCACCAGAGGCTGGCGGCAGCGGATACCAAATATCCTATCGAAATGATTCCTAAAAGAACTTGATTCGGTAGAAAAATATCAATTCCAACGTACGATACGACGTCGCATTGACATGAATACTCACGCAAAAAATCAAAACAAAACGATATCACTGGAATCACCCAACCACAGACCAATAGTGGTGCATCGGTGGGATGATTCCGAAGAGCGCATGTATATAACATTCTGGATAAAATAAATCTTGTTAACATTGCGAAGGTGTTTCTATAATACAATTTAGAACTCACTTTACTCATTCGAGCCACTGAATGCCCAAATTTCATCTCGTATATTGTAATAATTCTGGTTCATGCTTTACTCACGTATCACTCGAAGAAATAAATTATAAAAACTGTTCAAAGATCACGACCACTGACGTAGATGTCGTAATGTCATGAACATCATCTTTTCTATTCACAAAATATGCGAATGAATTGTTCAATGACACTAAAGTCTTCTAAAATTGTACAATCTTTGAGTACAACGTATTTTGGTCAACAGGCAACATTGCTACAAAAACAAACGTGACCTTCAAAATATTGACTATAATTCCAGTTCGTTTTTCGTAAAGACGCTTCCGGCCAACAGCTACTGCTATCAAAATCAAAGCTCAGCCAGAATAAAGAACTGTCAAAACAGTCACGTTTCATCGACATGCTCGTCACTGTATCTGACGCGCATTTCGGATAAAAAACCGCCTGTTGTTTCAGAAGTTACTAAACGGCAATTCTCCCGAAAAAAAATTAAGGGCAGAAAATTCCAAGAAATGCTGAGAAGAAAAGAAGAGCACAACTTTGATTTTGTTCCTTCAAGTTATTCCTTCAACAAATTTGAAATAGCATTTCATAACTATGCTTACGTAAGATCAACTGAGAATTACAGAAAGCAACTTCTTAGTATTTACTTCACCTTCTCTGGCCAAATTCTATAAAACTCTACTACGTCTTAGTTTGCTCAGTTTTTTGGCATTACTGAAGCTTTCACTTGATACTCTTAACCCATTCATTCACTGTATATTGGTAAAAATACCGAAACTCTAATTCCACTTTCTTGTACTATTGTTCGAACCTCTTGTTAGAAACAAATTCGAGAGCAGTATTCTCTTTGTATGAGTGAGGAGATGCATACTCGCATGCAGTAAACTTCATTTCCCGGAAAAACTAACACGTGATTTTGACACTCATTTACATGCTGATGTGCATTTATTTTTCCAGATGCGCATCGCGACGGGCATCCGTATCATGGTGGATCATTACTTGCTTGGCATTGAGGGGACACGCAGCCTTCCTGTGCGTAGGCGTATCGTTCTTCAATTACTACGGACCCAAAGTTGTTCTTTAGCTTTTCCTACGGAATGAGAGATGCCAAATGGCGAATTTGTCAATGGAGAAATTTTACTACAAATTTACGAGTGAGTAAAGTCTTTTTTTAATAGCAATGGAACTGCTCAATTTTTAATTTTTATATTGCTTATGGACTCATTGGAGGGTAATGCAATTGTGTTGTGGTTGTTGTGGTTGTGCAATGCTGAGCGGAAAAAGTAAATTTTCGAATGCTTTTGTTTTTTGTGAACGGCTGCTTATCTCATGGTGTACCACGAAGTTATTTAATTTCCATTCATTCGAGACAATGAATGCATATGCTCGTCACCAGGTTTTTTGAAAAATAGGAAAGTCTGGCAACACAAGATACTCTTTTATCCACCTGATTTGATTTGTTCAAAAAGCGTTCGTGTCCTTTTCTTATAAACTTACACTTCTTCTTTAGATGGTAAGTCACAGCCTGAAGTACTTCGCTTTCGATCACAGTACAATGCGGCGAGCGCAGGTCACCTCTACTTCTATGAGTTATGATTCGATTGGGTTAGGATTAAAACTTGCTTCTGAAGAAAAGTTAATCTTTCTAAATACTACACACTCTCTTTCAAGTGCAATAATGATTATGCTTACATTTGTTCGTGGACATAAAATTTCTAGGAAGAGTATTTTACAAACTGGCTCTAAAGTTAGCTCTCACGATCGCGGGTGTAGACGCCGCGGAGCCTTATGATCACGGGACCAAAAACTCCATGGCAGTTCGTATCACAAAAGAGGGAGGCTTTCTGGCCTCAGATTGTGCTCGACACTCCTCCCAGTACAGAGTACAGAGTTGTGTTCACATACATGCCGATAACCTGTGCGCTCGTCCTCACCACGTACGCTGTCGAAGCATGTCCTCCTTACCTCATGTAACGAGGTGTGCGCTCTTTGCCCTACTATGCGCACATCTGTGTACACACACTCCTTCCTAACCGCACACCGCCAAACAACGCACACGTAGCTACTCGAACTCGCACACACTCGCGCACATACACACATAGTTGGATGTGTACGCAGGAAAGCTGCGTCGGGTAATCGTTCTCGCCAGGACCACGACTCCTTGGAAGAGTTGATAACCACAGCGAATGTCAGTGTTGCTCAGGTGGTTGTATGAAGTGGTGTGGGGCGGCACAGAGACCTCGATAGGCCGGGCTAAGGAATTCATTGATAGCCAAAAACCTGTGTTCCGAAGAGGTCAGCAGCAGTTGAAGCGCTCAAAGGAATGAATATTTGAACGAAATTTTTCATGTATGAGTCCTCTACAGTCGATATGTTGGAATTGTTGAGTTAGCGTCAGTTACAATCGGTTGTTGCGCGCAGGTACGATTTTGAAGGTTAAGGCTAGGAGGCCTGTCACTGCCAGGTACTGGCGGTCACTAATACTCTTCTTAGTGGTCACTGCCACTTTTACCGGACTAGTGCGGCGGTTGTCCTGTGTAGCTTATAAAAGTTGCTTGAACAACGGCTGTCCGTTGTAACTTATGAAAGGCGCTCGTACGGCGGTTGTCTGTTGTAACGTATAAAAAAGTCACATGTAAGGCAGTTGTTTGCAGTTGTGTACAATAGTCCCTTGTGAGGCGGTTGTGCGCTGTAACTTCTGATAATCACTCGAACGGGTGTTGTCTATTATTGTTAACAATGGTCACTTGCGTAATGTTTTCCAGCTGTAACTTACATTATTCATCTGTATGACAGTTGTCCGCTGACTGACGGTTGTCCGCTGTAAATATAATAGTCGCTTATGCTGAGGTTGTTCGCCGTCAGTGTTAGTCAGTATACTTTCACCGCAACATGTTCACCAGCGCGATAAATCCTTTTGCTATTGATGCGTTTCATAGCTGCCTCTGGAGCGGTTGCAGGAGCATCTGATGTTTTTTCTTTAATTTTTCAAT
Organism: Platorchestia sp. MABIK; assembly: GCA_014220935.1. NCBI lineage: Eukaryota > Metazoa > Arthropoda > Malacostraca > Amphipoda > Talitridae > Platorchestia > Platorchestia sp. MABIK. The sequence continues at coordinate 32,493 of JACJUY010008415.1, read as the reverse complement.
GAAGTCTTTCATACTGACATAGGTAGTCGCTGGTATTTATAGTCACCCTGACTAGTACTGTCATTACAGGTGTTTACGTTGATATTGATAGTAATTATTGTCGACAAACAAAACTTTAACTGACCAACTGACCAACTGTGGGTACGCAAGTGCATACCCACAGTCACTTGAAATTTTATTACTTCCACCGATTGTTCACATTAGCGATGCAACTAATTGTCATTTAAGAGTCACTAAACAATCTGAGACTAGCACACTTGAAGTAACTTGCGGCTGATGGGGACTTCACGTATGATACCTCTGACTCCATTGATAAGATGTTAAGCCTGACCAGAGGTCATAATGCTTATACCCCTATCTACAATAATTGCCGTAATGTTGATATCTCTGACTCAGTGGACATAATATTGATGTCCTTAACTCCGTAGGCATATTGTTGATGTGACTGGCTCGAGGGGACCTCATGGTGATCACTGTGTGCCGCTCATGGTGGTGTCGCAGGTGACGTAGAGATAACTCCACGGAGATGAACTCATGCTGCCTCGAATTATGGTCCATTGATTGCACTCAATGTTCGGCGTGCTGTTATCATACGTATCTAAGTAATCACCTATTAATTACAAGAGAACTTTCTGCAAAATGAAAAGGAAAAATTTTTTTGACTCAAAGTATAGAACATTTGAATTATTTTGAAAGTATTTCAAGGCAAATTTTAAAATTAGGCCCGTTGGAAAGTGTGTGACGCTAAAAATGAATAAAGCTCGAGCCTCCTCTATTCGGCTGGTTCTGCGGGAGCTAACTCTACTCTGTACTTGGCTTTTGTTAGCCGGCTTGAGATTTTTTCGTCGCTTGTAACCTGCTTGCAGCCTCGGAACTTCTTTGCTGGTATGAAATTTGTTTCGTTGCTTGTGACTTGCTAGTTGACTTGAGGTTTTTTCGTGGCTTGGGACTTGCTGGCTAGCTTGAAACTTGTTTGCAGTGGAGCGTTTGGTCAGACAGTGAGACGTGTGCGTTCGAAGCAATTTAGATACGGCACATACTCGTACGATAATCTGAAACCTGAAATGTCAGAGAGGTGTTCACAAATAACTCATAAGTAAATAAGTCATAAGTCATAAGTAAGTCATACTAAGTCATAGTTTTTGCTTGCGATTTTGTACTTCATTAATAGGTAGTCATTCTATAAGGATGATTGGTAGGGACGATTTTGAATTTTTTTTAATATTACAATCTTCTCCGAACAGATTTCTGTTATGCATTCCACACTTGTTTTCGCTCACTTACGGTGCAAAATTTCGTGCAATAGTAGTAGCTTGTACAGTTTCAAATTTATTTTAGATTTATTCATGTTGTCAATTGTGTACAAAGACGCATGAGTTCAATTACTATATATTACGCTTGAATCATCATAAAGATTTCGCCCTTGAGCAAAACTTCAATGTCCCATTGAGTTTGGTGTTGCTACGGCGGTCCGAACTCTGAAGGCGACATCATTACTGGCTCACGTGACGTACTGTGTGCTCGGTCAGACTGTCATCTCCAGCGTCTGGGCGGTGTCAAGATTACTTCATATTCCTCGCAGAGTTGGCCATACCTTCACATGAAGAGTGATCTTTCCAGCAGTCGATACTAAGTGAAGGGATTCCTTTCTATGTGAGTAGGAAGTGCAGTGATTCATCGATCAGTGGATATTGAGTGATGTGGTTCCTTCCTCTGTAACTTGGAAGGAGAGTGATTTCATATCAGTGAGCGCATTGTGAAGTGTTTCCTTCCTCTGTTATTCGAAAGCCGAGTGATTCAGTCATCTCTAGGTAATCTATGAAAAATTTTGCGACTAATATCAATTGATGGAAGCTATCTCCACCCTCTTCAGTTATAAGTAAAGTTCCCCTCCTCCGAGATGCGCCCCCCACACGCCCACGCCCCCCAGCCGGCAGCTCGCACGGCTCTCAAGCCAAAGGTGAGTCTCACGCCCAGCAACCCAGGCAGGCGTGTAAATGAGTCTTCAGTGCAATAGGCATCCTTATTTCCAATGGTATTGATTATTTTAAATCGTGGTTGGTTTGGGTATTGAAAAATTTTATTTACCTCCCATTCATGCGGTGATCAAAACGTGATTGATGGAAAAGTTTGTAGCCATGGCGCGGAAAGTTGTGCGCTCAGAACTAATTTAGCCAAAAAATGAGCTCTTAGTCCGCATTCAAAATTTATTGTCAAAAATTGACCACTTTCTCGTGTTCGAACTTTTTACTGCATCGTTTCGTTGTTCGTGATATTATCAGGGCAAGTGTTCGCCCTCACTTCGTAAACTATATGAATAAAAATTTTACGTCTCATTGAAATCAACTCGAGTGTAATAAATAGCAACGAAGAACTTGCACGCAATGATAGTGTATTGGAAGGGAAATTAATTAATCGAGTAATAATACTACTTAGACTGCCATCCTGTGCGGTGCGCTGATTGTGCTTAATTACTCCGTGGTTGTAATCAATCTTCATACCAGAGCGCATACCTAGAGGAGGGGGCTTCTCAGTTCACTAGCTTTTTAAAGTTTTGTTTCAAGTCAAGTTTAGGAGCTAAGAGTAGAACGTTATTTCTAACATAAATTTTCTGTCCTGATATTTTTGACCAATGTAGTTTTGAAGTCTGAAGGCCTGAAGAACATCGTTAATGATACACAATAATTATGTGAACGCGTCCGTAATGGTGCCACAAGTCTGCAGCGATTACTATTAGACAAATAAATTGTTTTGGAGAAGTGTCCATCCGATTAGACTCTGTGAACACAGCTTGACTGCTTGCAGTGCGCGTGAAAGAGAAAGTCGTGACTTAATCGTGCCTTCGCTCACATTCGCTATCAATTTCTCAGCTGTGCCTTATGAATGCCGTGAACTTCATCATAGAGTAATGTTTATGTCAAGTTTGCCTCAGGTATAGTGATTCAATCTGAGAACCTATAAGCAAGTGAGCTGAGTTACAGAGCGACGTTATATAAGCAGGAATAAATTCACCATATAATGAGTAAATAATAGGTAGGCATAGCCGCATAGGTGCTAAAAACGTTATCAAGCGAACTGAAAACGAGTGTTAGAGCTAATGAAACGAACGAGTGAGTGAATTGCGCGAACGAATGATCAAAAGAGAAGAACTCTTAAAGACAACGAGCGAACTAGTTGGAGCACTCTCGAGAACAAACAAGTGAGCAAAAGTCGACGCGCAGAAGAGCTAAAGTTTGAGACCTACTGCAAGTGATACAAGTGATACGCCAGCGATCAAGAAATCACATGGTTCTACGTATCAGCAAGTATTGGAAACAGATATAAAGCGTTCACATTTTTGTGTCCAAATGTCATTAACCCACAGCAGTATTCAAGCGCTTAACATTGATTGTTTTGTTTATCTCATGCAGTGTTCTACTACACTTCCGAATATTAAACACTATCAATGGCATTTGCACTCGTAAGGAAAGCTGAATGATTAGTATTTTCTTGTACAATACACAATGCCTGCACGGCTCGCAAACATACCCGGGCCCAGCAACACACGTCACCGGTCGCGCGGTCAGGTCCGGAGGAGCGCCCTCTCGGTGCCGGCTGCCGTTACCCGGAAGTGAGAGGAGTCTCGCGTCGTGAGTCCCTCCATTGCGCGGGTGAGCACGAGCACCTCATGCGGCCCTCGTGAACCGCGGTCGCGTCTATCGTCGCTCAGTTGGATGGCCAATTAGGTGCCGTGTCATAATCTGTGCTATTGCGACTACTTTTAAATATACAGTGGAGTGAAGTCTTAGACAGCCGGAATCGAGGAATGTCGCTGATTCCAATAGGCCTCTGTTGCGCCCAAAGAACCTGAACCACTGATGGCTCTCCATCGTCATCCTGTACTCCCTGCTGTAAAATTTCCCGCGTACTTCACTCCGTCTGCGACTCAGGGCGTCTTTAGAACGACTAGTGTGAACTACCTATGTACGTGTGAGCTCCCGCTCTTAGCCCCGAATGGCGGGACGGGCTCGCTTTTATTTTTTCAAAATTAAGTCCTCTTAATTCTTGTAGGAAAATTTCAAGATAAAATTTCGTAAAAATTTATGCGGCTTCCTGGCGGTTGCACTTCCTCCGTCTGTAGAGTTTACTGATCGTGTGTCCTTCGTCGGCATGCCCGTGAAAAATTGGAGGAGTCAGGAGATATGCTCAACCTTGCAACTCAAATTCTGCAGTACTACACCACTCTTCTAGAGTGCAGTTATTTTACTAAAATTTGCCTTTGGATATTTCCGCTTCTATTTTCTTTTATGAGAACCTAGGTTTTGTTCCTTAGCACTATCCTAATTATTGTTTCTTGTCTTATTTCACGTTAATTTCATTCAATTCATTGCATGATCTCTAAATAACTATGCATTTTCTTTAAAGACTTTTTCTCTTGCCTTCAAGATTAAATAAATAAAATTGTTTGAAGAAACCAAGCCAAGACAAAGTACTCGGTATTATAAAGAACATTTTAAAGGATTACCACAAGCTCGCAATTCGACTTAGTTTTTCATATTTCTGACCCACGAAATTAAAAATCATGCTGCTCCTACCCAGAGAGTCTCGCCAGGTGCCTTGCAAGTAACGTGGGCCCTTAACTCCTACACGATCACATCTGGATGACGACGCTACTAATCCATTCAGCCATGGCAGCAGGACATTCATCACACCTGCATCCTTATTAGGCGTGTGTTGGAGTTGATTGCTGTATTATAAGACCATCTCGCGTTGGGTGTGCACGAGGCTCTCAAACTGCATTGCAGGAAAAGCAAGCATACTTACACACGTTTAGAGCACAGGAAAGTTTACGAAAAGAAGATCAATGCCCAGAAAGCGGTAAGTATCTCCCATTGAAAGGTGAACGCATTCCACTTATTAACGAAAATTTCCTTTATTGATAGATTTTTGCTTCATTCAAAGAACAATCGACATGAGAATTTGTACAGGAAGAATGGGAAGTTGCGACGGAAGCTTCGAGTATGTCCAGGAGGCAGAACTGATTACTGGCTACGCTCGACTGATGAGACCAGCAGCAAACCCGTTGGAGAACTGCAGCTGCTCAAATCGAGCAGCGGTAGTGAGCTGCTACTGACCAGTGTAGGCCTGGTAGTAAGGAAATACACAATCTTCTTTTCAGTGTGCATGTGACTAGTTTTTCACATTGAGTTTCTCTGTCTTCTAGTGCTTATCTGGCGACGTACTTCAATATTTCTCACCAGTGTGCCGTTCTTCTCCAACGTTAGTCAGCTCAGTGAATTCCAAGTTCAATAGTTTAGAAGCAATTTCAAATTCTGTGTAAATGTTTCCAAATTTTGACTGTACTTTTAAGACTGATGTCAGATCAAACCCCAAGTCAAGTTAAGCTTGAACAGGTGACATAACTAAGCCGGTAACCTAAACGCAAACTTTACTGCAGTGTTTGTAGGAAAGTTTTTAACTGAAGTTCTTCAACCTCAAACCTAGAACATCCTGCCTCCACTAACACACGATATAATCTCGGTAGAAGAAATTGAAGATGAGTTCACTCCCCTCTTCACTCTCATACCAACTGACTGGACCTGATGGTTTTTGCTCTCCGTACACGTAAAAAAGAAGTGGATTTAATCAGTTCCCCGCAGGGTTGCTAGCTGGAGAATTCTCCTCCAATTTTCAAAAGGGGGAGAAGACAAGCATCCAATAACTATCACCCCATCAGTCTGTCATTTGTCCTCAGTAGAGCTATTAAAAAACTCCTCAAATTCTGAATAACTGAATATCTCCCAAGCCGAAATTTGATTTCTCACAACACTGATTCCAGAAAAACATCAACTCCCTAATAAATTTCCTCAACTTCTTGGAAGAAGTCAACCAATTATACGGCAGTACAAAAGCCGACAGCCTCATACTGTATGTCTTGAGTGTCAGAAAGCCTTTTATAGAGTTTCCCATAGAAGGCTTTTGACAAAAATGAAAGCAAATGGTATTCAGAAGAACCATTCTCGATGGTTATAAAATTGGTTCACTGCTAGCCGTGAAAGATTGATGATTCAATTAGCGATTGGACTCAAATTTACATTATGGGTTTTTTAGAAGAGCGTTTTGGGCTTGCTAGTCTTCATCATCTATATCAAATATCAACGACTTTGATCACGTAATCATGTTAAAAATTTGCAAATTCGCGCATAACTCGAAACTCTGTCACAGGAAGTTCACCCAGCGAGACAGCTACCACTTTCAAACAGACCTCTACCGACTTTTCTGGCAGACCAGGCTTCAACATCGTCAGTCATTGTACTAGACAAACACACGGGTCTTGAATATCCCTATCATATATTTCAAGCATGGTGAATAATTTGAAAAAGCATTGAGAATGAGGACAAAATTATGGGCTTCTTGCCGAAAGATTTTGAAAACGAGTCAAAAGATAGCATACTACTCCTTAATTAAGACCCTCGTCCGACTCTCTACTCTAAGGCCCTTGGCATGATTAACCTATAAGATGGAAAGGGTTCTGTACAAGGCAGTGAAAATTATTCCAGAGCTTAGAGGCCTCAGTTATGAGTGGCGCTTTCATCTGACGGAGCTTATTTACTTGGAAAAAAATTGCAAGGTCAATCAATCGAGACCTTCAAAGTTCATACATCCTAATGGCTTTAACGATGAAAGTCCAAGATTTTTCTAAGTATAGCGGCTGATTATGAGGTTGGAAAATTTAGAAACGCTTTGATTCTAGAGTTCTTTCAAGTTGAAATTATCCAATTCAAGAACCTACTGCCGGAAGATGTATTTTCTAACACGGTGAATCCACTTAAAAATTACGCTGGAGTAAGGAAATCCTCCAGGTTTCAACCTTTGAGAAAAGGAGGATTGAGAGAAGTAAGAAAAGTTAATTTTATTACAACTCAGTACTTTATAATATTAACTTAACTAGAATTTCAAGACACAGACTTGCAAACTACCATTGCAACACCATTTACAAAATTCAACTGAGAAACAAACTGTTCTGAATGGAAGCAGGTCAACGTGTAGTCATTGAGGTCTGGCCTCTCACAAGGAAAAGAGAACAAAATTTATGACTGTCCACATGACGCGCTTCTATTTCAGATTAATCCTAATTCAGAGTTATCGGTACACTAGTTCCTAAATAAGCATAGAAATTTAATATAAACATCGGTATACTTAATTACATCGGTACACCAGTCCTTAACGGAGGATATAAATTTAAATTCTGACCAGTGAGTGCGTTATAAAGAACTCGACTGGGCTTGAGCGGCCAGTCCAATAATGGAATAAGAAAAGGAATCAACGCGCTAGAAAATCGCACCTATTCTCTAGCACCATACACTAACATATGTTTAGTTTTGAAATTTAGTGGTCGCGTGAGGTCAAGCTGTTTAAATAGTTCTTAAAATCACAGCGTGACATATGAAAATTTATTATTCGTAAGATATAATACATTACACAAATTTAAGAAAGAAATTTCACTCAAAACGATTTAGTCGAACGATCAATAGAGTGAAGAAAATTAAAGTGCATGACCTATGATCTATATAATTTTGCATCGTTTCTGGAAAAACTTGAATGAACTTCTGCTAATATTTAATTCATTTTTCAATCGCCTAAACTTTCGAATTCATGAGTGTTTTTTGATGTTATCATGGGGTAAATTCGTATTTTCAGTTTTCGACACACAATGATTTAAATACAGTCTTATTGAAAGCCATGGTAGACCCAGAATAATATTTTCTTTTTTTATGGAGCCACGTAGTTACTCGTTTTTTTTGCATTTGCTGGAGAGGAAGTCGAAAATAAAGCACAAGGTTTGGCGGCGACCATTTAACATGTTTATTCAGTATCGTGATGCTGCTTTCCCATTCCCCTTTTTCTTTTTGCATTTAGTTTCCGAGACCCTCTGGAACATAGACAATTGCTGAGACCCTCTGGAACACGAACAACTGCCGAGACCCTCTGGAACACGAACAATTGCCGAGACCCTCTGGAACACGAACAATTGTCGAGTCCCTCTGGAACATAGACAATTGCTGAGACCCTCAGGAACATGGACAATTGCCGAGACTCTCTGGAACACGAACAATTGTCGAGTCCCTCTGGAACATAGACAATTTTCGAGTCCCTCTGGAACATAGACAATTGCTGAGACCCTCTGGAACATAGACAATTGCTGAGACCCTCTGGAACATAGACAATTGCTGAGACCCTCTGGAACATAGACAATTGCCGAGACCCTCTGGAACACGAACAATTGTCGAGTCCCTCTGGAACATAGACAATTGCTGAGACCCTCTGGAACATAGACAATTGCTGAGACCCTCTGAACACGGAAATCCCTGGTAGTTTCACTGTGGCCACTGTGTTGTTTCGTAGAAAGCCCTCAACTTTCTAACAGCAACACCTTATCTACATCGTAAAATCTAAAAAAATTACTTGCATTTCCTAACATTATGTAACTTGTTTTGAAAAGCTTTTCTTTTGGAGAAACTACTGACTATATTTGAGCGAGAAGTAATTCGACAAAGCTTGTGAGGAGACACCCGTCGAGTTCAGCTCTATTCAATCCATTGCTTTTCCAACACCGCCATCTTTAATTACTGAACTAGAGTTTAGAGTTTGAACTACTCACCAAGCGTAAACAAAATTTCAGCAAAGCCCTTCTGTAAAACTCTTAGGTTAATATTCACTCTGTAGCATGATTTTAGCTCGATTTCTTATAGGAAATTTCAGTCTTTTTTTACGCCCAGGTTAACTCTCAGACGTGTCTGTTTGAACTTCTGTACAAAAGACAACCGTAGGTCTGAGGATGCTTGAGTGTTTTAAAATAGTGCTGTAACTGCATCGCCACTTGTGGATATTAATTCCTCTCTGCAATAATTCAGTGCGATGCTCATTTGTCTAATGTGAAAATAAAAATGATACTTTTCGTACATCTCAGTGTTTTATGCTGGAACTTTCACATATATACTACTGAGTGAATGTTTTAAATACCATGTACAGTTTGTGAAATAAATAAAATTCCTCCATAATAACATGGACCAATATTTTTGAAACGATTTTTGTGACTACGCGGAAAAATTTGTCTGCCGATTTTTCTAACGATTTCCTATTAATAAGTCGCAAGTTTGATCCATCTCTCAAAAAATGGACTTCGCGGTATATATTTTTACATATTTAATATTATGGAACAATGTCCAACGAAACATGAATTCAATTCTAAAAATTACTGAAAATATTTAATATCGGTTTGAGTATAAGAAAAATTCATCGTAAACTTTGCTCGTATGTATGCGCAAATGCAGGCAGAAAGTAACCAACATTAGCGGCGGGGGGAATGTGCCTCAGGAAGGCAGCGCACGCTTCCGCTGCTCGCCTGATCGGAGCAATAAATGCAGCGTTTGGTGCTCAGCCTCACGGAAGGTAAATCATCGCTGTCTTCTGCTGCAGCAGAGCCGTGCTGTGACACCTGTGTAGCAGCTGAGTAGCCGAGGTAAGCGGCAGCTGTGTACAAGCCGCAAATTAACCGCTACAATGAGAGCAGCAGCTGTATAGCAGCAAAGTAACTGCTTCACTAAGAAAAGCAACAGCTGTGTAGCATCAGAGTTGCTTCACTAAGAGCAGAGCAGCAGCTGTTTTGGCCCCCATAGAGGTTATACTTCAGAATTCTAATTTTGAAGTATGCATAACCATTAAATTACTCCGCTGCAGACTATCCATGTGCGTATAAGTCAGTTCGCTAGTGCAGTGGAAGTTGAACAAAACAAATTGTTTGTTTCATTCCTACTAAAATCATGCTCTCTTTGTCGCAATACATGTGACCTACAGATCTTATACATTTGTATCGTAATTCGGCAACTCCATAATCTGCAATTTTGTCAAAACTTTTATTCCGAGTGTCACTTGGAAAAAACTAGCGGAAATGCGGTGCTTGGTAAGTTTCGTTTTTCTCAATTACGTTTTGAAAGGACTAAATGTAAACATCCATCAAATGAACGGCAGGCTGAAATCTATTAAGTAGCTTTATGAAAAATAGTCAAGTGGTTGAATCGCCACCCATCGCAAAATTTATAATTATTTTATTTCTACAAACACAAACAATGTAGCAGTAAAATTATTCATTCTATACTAAGTTCAAATTATTGAGAAAAACGTGTAAATTAATAGTGTTGAAAATCTGTGTTGGAGTGATGGCAGACCATAGTCTTTATTCTCTCGTGTCCTTAGGGTTGACTCGAACTGCCGGGATAACCACAGTCCAGGTTGTCTCCGTGCACTTTTCTGATTAAATTGTTTCATGTTAAAATTTTCGTTCTTTAGAAGACACATGCTGCATTACGCTGCAGAGGTGCATTTTCTGCAGAAATGACTATGCCCGTTATCATATTCCTTCATATTCAATATCAGAAAAATGTAATTATGCTACACAATGAGTGGGGGGGGGAGGCTCTCACTATTTTGTCATGCTTGATTTTCGCACCTGTTTTAATCCATTGTATAATTTCATTTGAAAGCATTCTATGCATTCGACAGCGCCACGTAAAGACTTACTTTGACAAAACGCTGCTTCTTATTCAAATGATGGCTATGTCACTGCTGCCGGCCAGGTCACTTCGAAAGACAATAATTCTGCAATCCTGCCTACCAATACCGATCCCAATCCTCGTGATGCCGTAATCGCCACACCGTACTGTCCCCAAAGCTCATGCTACCCTAATCACCGCCTCGTACTGTAAAACTCGTACTGTCGCAATCACAACTTCGGGCCGTCCCCAACACTCGTGCTGCCATACGCCGTCCCGCACCGAGCTGGCCCCAACACTCGTGCTGCCATAACCGCCGCCCCGTCCCAAGCTGGTCCCAGCACTCGTCCTGCCATAACCGCCGCTGCGTCCCGAGCTGGCCCCAACACTCGTCTTGCCATAACCGACGCTGCGTCCCTAGCTGGCCCCAACACTCGTGCTGCCATAACCGCCGCTGCGTCCCGAGCTGGCCCCAACACTCGTGCTGCCATAACCGCCGCTGCGTCCCGAGCTGGCCCCAACACTCGTCCTGCCATAACCGCCGCTGCGTCCCGAGCTGGTCCCAACACTCGTGCTGCCATAATTGCCGCCTCGAGCCGACCCCAACATTCGTGCTGCCATAATCGCAGCTCGTGATTGTCTGGCTGGCCATTGTCTCCCAGAGCGGCACCTGCAGGCGACAAAGCAATGTGACGCGTGTGTGCAGATTACTTGCTGTCGCCTGAGGAACTTTTTATTGGGCGCCCTCGAGCGTGGAGAGCGACTTGCCACTAATGTCTGAGCAAGTATATCTCACATCATGTACGTGAACAATCACAAGTAAGTGGTGTGTCACAAATCGCGTATATTCGAACTAGCTTGAACTTTCACATTTGAAGAGGCCAAGATTCATAAGAAACACATTTTAGTGCACTCTAGGTTTTTGAAAGGCATATCTCCAATTCTCTTAAGTTTACTTAAAATCATAAAATGCTTAACATTAGGATAACAAATTTTAAAAGAGAAACGAGTTCTACCCTTCGAAAATCACCGCATTTATTTCCAAATCAAAAGCAACGAACTTCACATTGTCTTTTTTTAGTTTAATGAAACCCCCATACAGCTCACCAGCGAGTTGAAAACTAAAACCTAGTAGGGTCGATAGTAGGAAGATATGTAAGAAAGAGAATTCTCATTACCAACCAAATCAAATTTCGTAAGCCTAATTCATGAGATGTTTCTGAAGCGTAAGGATCAGAGAGGTGTCAGCTGACTCCTAATTTAAGTTGGCGGACATCAGAATTTGCTGGTTATGTTTAATGGAATGCAACATCGCTGATGCTGGAAGTAAAAGTGAATATTTTACTTTTCCATATGACCTTAACAAAGCGTCACCAGTTTTGATATTAGGCTGTAATAACACGATCACAACTGCTTGACGAATATTTCTTGTCTGCTGCATGATTTCCTGTCAAACTTTGTTATAATTTACCTCTGATTTTTCTTCTTGCAAGACATTAAAATATAGCTTTCTATCATATTCTCCAAATTTAATTTAATGCTCATACAAAATTATTTCCAGTTTGAAGTGATTTTTTTCAGTGCTCATTGTTCGTGTGCGATGAAAGTGACTCCGTATTCGCAGAATAATATTTATTCTTTGCGAAACTCCGGTCCTGCTCTTCTTTGGTTGCCACGGCCACCATCAATATTTCGTAGATCATTGCTTGCGCTCCTCTACACTCGACTTCATCGTACGAAGTGTTCAGGTTTTCTATGTTGTTTCATGAGCTGAACCTGCGAAATTTTCACTAATCATGAATGTGGGAACATAGAGAAGTGAAATTTAAATCATTACATGATGGTGGCATATTGCTTTCCAGTTTAATTCTAGCCAACGGAAGCAATAGCGATTAAATACGGTAATGGAATAAATTTAAACCAGAGAGAACGAGAGAAAAATTCTCCTCTTCTCGCCATTATTACACGGAATAGAAAGGAAGAATAGAGTTAAACAAGCATGATAAGTCGAGTGCCTGACGCTTGGCTAACCGCAGCGGTAGGAGCGATCGCTGTGCCTCCGACGTACTGGTGACGCGCTGATGCACCGGTGCTGGGTCGGACCGTACGGGGGAGCTGGGCCGGTACGAGGGAGCTGGGCCGATACGGGGGAGCTGGGGCGGTATGGGAGAGCTGGGCCGGTACGAGGGAGCTGGGTCGGTGTGGTGGAGCTGTGTTGGTATAAAAATGCTGTACTAACTCACATGTGCGTTGATACGAAGTCACGTTTCTATCATGCGTTAGTCTTCATTCTGGTGCCTTTGAGTTGTCTAGTGCGCATTTGTTGCAATGTGAAGCACACGAACCGAGCAACGTTCTAATTCCATGCTATAAAGGCTGCATTGGTGCACAGAGCACGTACGGGTGTTGTCCCCTGTTGTTCGTTTGTTTAATCTACATAGCAGGGCATTAGATGCACCATGAATTTAATTTTACTCACACGTGATAAAAATGGTTACACATGCAAAATTTCGTTCGTATTGTAAAATTAATAATAATTACAAGCATTTCACTGTTAGTTTCCGATGTCAGAAATTTAATGTATCAGTCAAACTAGAAGTAGAATTTACGCCACTACTTCGCAAAATAGTTAAGAATTCGCATAAAAATTTGAAGTCAAAATTCGGAGTAAACTTGGTGTTGGTCGAAGGGACAATTGACCGCTATCAAGAGACTAACTCCGCCTAAGACGCGCCTTGACAAGAATGTCCGCAAACTTCCAGTTCATATAATCCACTGGTTGCAAGATTACGGGAAAAGAACAGACACAATCTGGGAACGTCGTTAAGGATATATTTTAAGAGACCTAAGTTCCTTTGCAGTCTATGAGAAAGATAAGTCATCATGATTTGGGAATATCTCCTTCCAAGGTACAAAACTTATTTCCCAAGCTGTTGAGGCAAAATAAACGGTTGAGAGAACGCACGCCTGAAAATGTGATCGTTACGGAGGAGAAATTGTTCATCGTTCACTAACTTTCACCCATCAGAACGGTCGTGTGGTATCTGAAAGACATGAATCAATCTCCCCCAAGGGAGCGAATTCTGTAAAAACTCAAAGCCTTCATCAATCATGGAGTGGGCTTCTGTCAGAAAAAGAAGTCTTGCTTTTCTTGTGTCGCAAAGTGGCAACACTATAACGAAAGAAATGCACATACGATAAGAACATTATGAGAATATATTGATATCCTGGTGAAGTATCACTCATAAGGAGATTTGCAAGTCCAACAACAAATGGAGTGACAATTGAGTCGCGCTGCTAATGTCTACAGAAACAAATGCCCGGCAATCTTCAGTAAACAATGATGGCCTCCCTAATTACCGAATATCAATGACTTCGATTTGTGTTCGTGTTCAGTTATTGCGAGTGAAACTTGCAAATCTTCTGATCTCGAAGCATAAATATCGAAATATTGAAATGGATTAGAATTTAGATTACAACCCCAATAGCTACAGTACGTAACCGCTCTCGACATCTTTGTCAAGAGATTCGACCGATTTTCAAGATTAGAAGCCATCATGTTGAAAAAATATTTGCTGCTCATTTTTCGTTTATTTCATCGGCATTGCAGAATATGAAAAGTTTGAGTTAACTAAATTAGTAAGAATTACTACCGCTATGATTTGTGGTTATTTGTGCTGTCCTCTAAAAGGTGTTCGAGGAGTTGCACTGGTAAAGGGAAGATATTGCGTTATTTTACGGCGCAACTCCGGAAACACTGGGATCTAATTTTTTAATTGGAGGAGTTAATCTAATTATTGTGAATGACGATCAAGTTTCACGTCGAATGCGTTGGGTTTTGCACTGTGTTGCAGAACTTGAGTGAATTTATCAGTTAATTAGTACAGTTATGTGGTATGGTACACTTTAACAAACCGATATCAGTAGTAGACACAGATGCCTAGTGCTGCACCTTACGATACTCACTCAGCTGCATTGCTAAGTGGCCGTGGCTCTGGGTTGTACCTAGAGACACTCACGCAGTCGTATTGCTAAGTAGCCGTGGCTCTGAGTTGTACCTTGAGACACTCACGAAGCTATTTTACCTTAGCGTATGACATACAATCCAAAACATGGAGTCACTAAAATACTCCGCTTTTCAAAACAATCTTTTATTTAGTGGTTTTAAACGTGCCATTATACTGTGTTTTGCAGGAGGTCTCAAATAACTAAGCTCCATCAATATTCCGTTGTAGATTTCTCCTGGTGTGTGTTGACGGATTGACTGAGCTGTGGACCCTAAGAGTGACTCAATATATCTCCGTACATTTCAACATCTCCAGGATCCTCAGTGCTCTTTCAACGAGGAAGATATTTGTTGATAATAAATGATGCAGTTAGGCAGGGAAACTCACGACAGACACCTTTTGTGTATATATTACGTGCAGTCCAGGTTGCGTAATTGTCTTGCGAAGCACGACAGCGACGAGATGCTCTACGGTGCACAGTTCACACGACACGTCAGCTGTCGAAGGGCCCTAGACGCAGCGGCAGATGCAGCATATCAAGTCACTTTCATTGAGAAGTTATTTCACGAGTCGTCTGCTTCTCACGTTGAACTTTGCTGCTCTTACTTTCTATTTCCCGTGACCGTGCCGGCCGCTGCTTCCTCACTCGATCATGGAACATTGCTGCCTCCTCCCCCATCTTAGCCTACTTGACACTTTCGAACAATTTTGACTACTATTTGCTACGGAAATGCGTGCTTATACATATGATAGTAATATTTTTGATAGATTTCATCAAATGTGATGACGATCAAGTCTTCTATGAGCTTATGTGGGTTTTATAAATTTACAGTATTCGGGTATTGTCATGAACCGAGATTGTTTCGGTTCTCGTCATTAAATGAGGTTGTTATATTATACAAGCTTTACTCTGCTCTTACTAGTGGACGATTTCATCATGAGAAATGTTTATCATAGACGACGATTCTATGTCGACGACGCTTTTTCAAGCTAGCAAGGGCAAGTGCTCGAGCGCACGCCTGTTCATCTCCCATATACATCCTGGCGCAATTATCCCTCATGCCAGCCAGCCAGCAGACACGTCGGGGACTTAACTGTTTGCAGGTATAGATGCTTTTTAGTTCGCCGTGTTCCTAGTCTTTCAGCCTAGTACAAGAACAACACAGGGATTTGAGTATTACAGTAGTCCAACTCATGAAAACCTTCGGAAGGCAGCTTTAAAGTTGTGAACCTCAGCGTTCTGTACGGTGAGCAATACTCGCTTTTCATACTACCAAAGCGCACGACTGCGCAGTGCTTTTGAAATGTAACTGTCAATTCAGCACACCAGTGCTGGTACCGTCACTGAGGTGCTCAGATCTGTGCCTTCAAAACCGATCTTTGTCCCTCCTGAGGAAGTGTAATGACTGCATAGGCCTTATATTTTGCGAAATTTAGATAAGTTATTTCATATTCACAATATTTTTTCATAATGCACTTTTATTTGTGCCATAAAGACACATATTTGCACGGGAGAACAAGCCTCGGAGACTTGTCTGTATAAATCACAATTATACCAAAGTGTCTGTAATGTTTGTTCTATGGGGCAACATAAAAACGATAATAATGAATGGATCGGTTATTCTGAGGTGCTAAGTTAATATGCAGTCATAGCGTCAGTAAAATACTTTAAATGCGATCTCGCAGATGCTATTTCATGAATACTGTAATATTGAATTGAGATAGACGTGTTGAAAGATATCCTTAATTGTGAAAAATAAACCTTCAAATCTTCGTAACAGTTTTACAAATTAATTGAAAAAGAAATGAAAACGATCTATTTTCTTAGAAGGAATGATTTATTGGACGAAAAAGAAAATTTCACACCTTGCCATTGTAGTGGCTAAGAAATTTACGACGGCCAAAAGAAAGGAGACTCGGACAACTGAAACTTTGGAAAAAGAATTAGATGGCCCATTGGGTTTGAAGAAAAGGGTTGATTGTAGATTTTTACTTAGAAATAAAAGAAAGAGCAACTCTTAACACTTAGAGCATCATTCAGAGGGAGGCTCTGGAATCTTCAGGACCATTAACATGAAATAGTCCGAGTTCAACGCGTGTTAAAAAAGAAAGGAAATCATTCAACATTTTTTACTGAAACTGTCAATTGTTAAATTGTAAACCCTATCAATCTATAAGACGCAACATTTTTAAATAACTATCATCACCTGCAGGCTGTAAAAATAAAGTAGACAATTTTATACAGTAACGTTGATAAAAATGTAAATCAAATGTTCAAGCAAAATCAGACGCAGTAAAAACGCAGAAATTCACATTGTAGTACGATTAGATGGGAGTAATTTTTGTACTATAGGAATATCGATCACCAGCAAACAAGCTAATTCTGCACAACGGTTACATGTTAATGGCATCAAAGACAGAGGCAAAATGGACGATCGAGCGTATGTTTGAACTTTTTAGACCGCGGTTTTATTGAATAGTTTTAGAACAACGAAATCATTATTATTTTCGTTGAAGGCCGGTTTAAACTTGTGAATATGTAATTCTTCTATTATTTGAATAAGCTCTTTTCAACATGATATACACTTTTGTGTGTGTGAATATAGAGATCTTCATTCGAGGGCTTACAACTATGATCAACACGAAAATTATTAAAGATAGAGCCTCGATATTTGTGCCCAGTTAGTCTTTGTTTCAAGGTAATTCCAGTCATGCCAATGTAACATTTGTTGAGAGACTTCCCATCTCTTCTCTCACATGTAAATTTATTTATCACACTGACTCCGTCTAGGTCACTGACCCGAGATCTGGAAATATTACTTCTTACTAAGAAATCACTGATTTTACGATTTTGTAATACACAAAAACTTTAATTGCCGTCTCTGGAACTAAGGATTTAACAAAGGTTTTGACAATGTTCTTAAAGACTCATTCATCAATTTAATAATTATTGTGCATTCCTGTTTCATAAAATACAATATGTTAGTCTGAGATTATGTTGAAAATTATTATTAGTGCTCAAGATTCGGTTCACAAGTTAGCAATAGTTTGGTCAATCAGTGAATATTAGAGAAATAGTTATTGACTAGCAAGCGTTTAATTCTTAGAATCTCACAATGAAACTAACCCAGCTGTTGAACACTTTATAAGCTCTATTTATTAAAGGATGATATGCATAACACCCTCTTTGTACACTTACGAGGATCAAAATTATAATTTATGGTTTCTCCAGCATGAAAAGGCTTGACATACACTGATCTTCGAAAAGTACTGAGGAGTTTCCACCAAGTCATCTAAAAATGGCAGTTTCCCATCCACACCCAAGTTGTTTGTGAAATGCAACACTAATTTATCTTTCAAATATTTCTTAAACATCTCTAACTGCTCAACGCCTTCTACTTCAGCGAAAATATCGTCTACGTATCTACAGTAGAATATCAGCTAAGCAGGCATAGCGTTAGTTACTAGATTTTATAGGTAGGACATGTAGAACTTTCCCAACGTGGGTCTTATGGGGGAACCCATTGCAACGCCATCCACTTGGCGGAACAAGCTACCATCGATGTGTCTAGAAGGGGCTTTAGTTGTGCAAATTGTAAGGAGCTCCTTTAATGTATGACGAGGAAACAGATTAGGTGAAGAAAGGTTTTCACTGTTGTATACACGATCTAGAATTATCTCAATAGTCTCGTAAACGGGTACATTTGTGAACAAGGGAACGACATGCAATGAGGCTGATATTCCGCTTGGGGTTTTACTACGTAGCAGGGCAAGGAATTCGTCGGATGATCGTAGCATATATTTCTGCGGAATATCCGGTGTTATAATTTTATTCAATGCCTGGCCAACGGGATGGGTTTCGGCAGGAATCTGAGATATTATTGGCCTTAACGGAGGATCATTTTGATTCTTATGAATGTTGGCATTACAGTAAATATTCCCAGGTTGATGGTGCCTTTCTAGTTTTTTAACTTGACTTGTCTGCTGGTGATTGATATTCTTATAGTATGAAAATTACTTCTATCATGTCGCCCTATAATGCAATTTTCTATGATTTTACCGGGTCTGATTTTGCTTCAACAACTGATTTCCCTTTTTATCAATGTGGCTGAATTAAAAACTTTCTACTTTGTTTTTACAGACTTTAGATGATGGTAGTTACTTTTAAACGTCGTGTTTTATAGATTGACAGAGGTATTGAATTTTAAAAATTGACGGTGGTTCAGTAAAAAATGTTGAGTGATTTATTTCCTTTAACGCGAGAAAAACTCGGACTATTTCGTAGAGTTGAGGAGTTAGAAAAGAAAAATTACAGTTCATAAATATGAATGGTGAACGTGCTTATGCTTAAATTATTTGAATCAAATACATAAAACTGTTAATCATCAATTAAACTATGTCAATCCACTTTTAGGTTTCCATACTCATGCTGTTGAAAGAACATAACTGTATACCAAAATTTAAATACTTTAAAAAATTAGAATTGGAAATGCGAAAATGCTCCAATCAGATCCCGATATTTCAGGCATACGAAAATGAGGTTAAATAGAAAAGACGTATTTCCTCTTTCTTTACCCGCTGTCTATCGATTTAATTGATAAAATGAAAGTGAATCTAGATTTTTCATTCACTTTTTCCAGCTCTGAAAGAGGAAAATTGCAATACAATATCTATCACTGTATATAAGATAAATAAAAACATGCAATGCATCAATTGATTGAGCTCAAATCGCTGTTGAAATCGCATCCTAAATTAGCATTTTTCTTTTGAGATAATTAAGGTTACTGTCGTTTCTGTGTCGAGCATAAATCAAACACCAGTTAAAAATGCACATCGTTAGAAAAGTTTGAGGTAATTTGACTTGATTTCAAAACGTCTCGTCCTCCGGCAAATTAGTGATCATCGGAGGCATTACTTGCATGGTGACTGTGTGTGATGCTTGCTTACATGGCGGCTGTGTGTGATGCTTGCTTGCATGGCGGCTGTGTGTGATGCTTGCTTACATGGCGGCTGTGTGTGATGCTTGCTTGCATGGCGGCTGTGTGTGATGCTTGCTTGCATGGCGGCTGTGTGTGATGCTTGCTTACATGGCGGCTGTGTGTGATGCTTGCTTGCATGGCGGCTGTGTGTGATGCTAATTATGATGCAGAGCTGCAGGTTGCGCACAAAACACGGCAGCTGCCAGCCACTACGCAGAAATGCCGCGAGGCACGCAGGCTGCACTGCCTGGAAGGCACAGGGTGAGGCGGGGCCACACCGCGTCTGCCCCTGACATTTGCAGCGACCGCTTCTCGCGCGCGTCAGCAGCTCCCTGCGTAAGCAGAAGAGCCTCGATACGCAAAGGAAAACGAGGAAGAAATTCCACCGCGGGACCACGACCCAGTTCATGTTTTGCTGCTCCTTGGTCCGAGACGGCGATTGTTGATGATGAGTTGCGTGGCTGCGGTCATGCCTCGAGTCACACCCTTTCTTTGGAGGGGAATTTAATTCAGTGACAGACTCGTCGCTATGAGTTGCATTGCTTTTGGTCTGAAATTATCAAAGCGAAGAAATTTTGCAGTAATTTAGCTGCTTCCGAAATTTAACGTTTTTGAAAATTCGCTCCAACAGATTATTTCTTTCATCACACTTTGTAAAGAAATTATCCCAGAAGCCCGTCCAGAAATATCTACGCAACTGTCAGCCGCAGCTTTGCTATCTGCTCTGCTCTTAATCGCCCGCAACATCAGATGCTCTTCCTCTTCTGCGGACGCTGCTTTAACAGGGCCGGTCTCTTCACCTTCTTTAGCAGAGGTCTTTAATTTTTGTACTATCATGCGTAGCCTGAAAACCCGCGCCCATTTATCAAGAAACACTGACCTAAAACTGCAATGTGCTAGACACATCACACACACATTTCATGCTGGTCCCGAGTTCCGTCTCAGGGATGAATGAAATACAAGCAATGCCTCTTAATTGACTAGAATGTGGGAAAGATGTCATTCAACCTGGAAGCCTTTGTTCGGCCTGGAAAGATTGGACTGTGAATCAATTCTCGTATGGACAGTTTTTGTCAAAAATATTAGTATAAGAGTGACTTCAGTGTACAAACTTGCAAACTGGACTACGTTATGATGTCTGATCATAATTCTATTTAGAAGAAACATCAGCATTCAGTTAAAAAATATATCTGTCTGATGTTTATTAGATTATTACGAATATATATGTGGAATTCTTCTCTCATTTCAAGGACTCAGTTTGCCACAAATTTGTTGTTTGTTAAGTGTGGTACCTTTTATTCAGTTTTTCAGCAAATTCTCTATCAGTAATATTTTCAGCAAGAGCCGTAACAAAATAAGAAGTTAACTTCAATACGAATCACTGAATTGTAGACAAAAGAGAGGCCAAAGAATTTTTAGCATTCACTAAGTACCTCGCATCGCGCAGGTTTGTCTCTCCTTCTTTTGTTGTATCATCCTTCCGGCCGCTGTGAGCATGTTGCTGATTCGATCAGAGCTGCCAGCGAGACAACCGCAGTTTAAAACTGTAATGATTTTTGCTTCAATGTTCTTCTTGCCTCAGGGTATTTCAAATCCAAATAAGACTTATTAACACGTACTAAAAATATCTTGCGATAGGAAAATTTTAAAAAATTATATAGTTCAAATTCATGAAATGCTCATATGGCTCGTAAAGTAGATGGAGTTGCAAGCATAATTGAATTTTTTTGTTTATTTTAAACGTATTTCGTCTGATGAAAATGATAATTATTACTAAGCGTTTAAGTAGAATGGAGAACAACTTCAAACTATAATAGAACAACCTTTATAAAATACATGAAAAAATAATATTTAAAAATTGTTTTTAGCGCATCACTTTACCACTCAACAACTAATATAGAATAGACGAAAAATATCACATGCAATATAGGGAAATGGCAACAAATAAGTACAATAACACGTTTCTCCCCTTTTAAATTTTTTTTGCTCAAGCTATGGTTTCAGTTATGGCTCGAAAACGTTTCACTTGGAGTCAATAATCTAGATAACAGTTGCCTGTAATAATTGCTTCCTCATCTCGCCTAATTCTTTGAATTGTTTGTCCGTCTCTCGGATTAATCTACTCCTATATTCCCAGCCTTGTCTCAAGCTTTGCCCACTCCGGCTCAAATATAAAGTCCAGAGATCTCCCCGGCCATTCTAAAACTTTCACTTAACGACGCCCATTTGAGTTTTGGATCTCAATCCTGTTGAAAAACAAGTCGGTGATGAATGTACCTAGGATACATTGTTGTCTGAAGTATTTCTCCACACTAGTTCCGATCTATTGTGCCTGGAATATAATGTGCATAGGACCCATTGATGCAACCCTCCCATCTGAAATTGCCTGTGGCATGTATGGCTTACAGCGGGAGTCCAATACTTGAATTTTTTCCTAGTACCAGCTGGAGGTCAAATAAACAGTACTTCGTCCTAATCAAAAATAGCATACCTCGATTTGTCACTTCAGACAACCTTAATACATTTTCTAGATGGTCAAAAACTATTCTGGAAGTGATAGGAAATATATGATCCAAAAACTATAGAAAATGAGCTTGAAAACCGGCCGCATAAATGCTCAATTTTGACAAATGTAAGGCATCTAAGTTGGGTGGTTCTTTTAGGGGATCATCTCTGAATCTAAAAGAAACACGAATGATTTTGAAGCTATTCTCTAAAATTCTTATCCAAGGTTTTACATGATTCATTATTTCGGTTTCCCACAGCAAATCAAAATCAATCTGAAATATCCATAACGTTTTGCATGTATTAGCAAATGCTTTTTAATTCTGTATGCTGCTGCATTCGTGTACCATGGCCAATCACGTGACTGCCGTGCACAGTGACGGCTAGCTGCTGTGGACTCTTACCAGCTCGCGACTAGCTTGGCTTCACATGCCACCAAATGATCATCGTCAATCAAAAATAGGTAATGTTGCGTGTCGCTTATTTTCGTATAGAGTTCATTTTTAATCGTTATCATCGTCTAATCAGCGCAGCCATCGAGACTACCGATATGAGGAAATTAGCAGTCTTAGGGAACGCCAGTATTTTTAAAACTTCCTTGATCTACCTACATAGTTCCCAAAAATTTACCCAAATATTTAGTAGCGCGGGCTGCAGTTGTGTGGGTTTATTTCCTTTGGGAAGCCTTCCTTTCACTTCTCTGCTGCGCTTGGTAAGGCGACCAACGTGCCATTGTGACGTGTCCAATCGTTTATTGCACCTTTCTCCCCATTTTATATTTTTGGTGTAAGATGGTCTATATTGGTAGCGCCGCTGCATTCTGGCCAGACTCGCTACATTTCCCTGCTAAGTCATAATATTTTTAATTGCAATGTGACGACGAAAGGACGTTTCATGTACATTGATTGAAATTCTTAACAATCTATCAGAGCTAGTAAAGTAGGTCAAGCTCATTTTTTCAGTATGTAAATTAGTGAGTTGAGGGAAGAGTTCCGCATTTATCAATACTAAATCTAATTTGAGATTTTCAGGACTTCATGGACTCGCTTAAACTCAAGCCCAAAATGAGGTGATCCTTAGCTTACCGAATCCATTTTTTATTACCATAAAAAGTGGACTATTTATTACTATTTCTTTTTATTACTATTACTAGGGACTATATTTTCAAGTAGCAAATTACGAAACATAGGATTTATGAACAATATTTGTCAGGAGAATCTTTCAAAAAGTGGGCTTAATGATGGTTCATATTTGTTGCCATGCCTGAATGGGTTGAAAAATGGATTTCCTGGACGCAGTTGCATAGTTAACAAATCTTGCTAGCGAAATGCATGTTTTTAGCACCCTAGCATCCTGAATATAGGTTCCAATAAAAGCTGGTTCCCTGAACTCACACGATAAGCCCAGTACAGCGACGTAGGTTGCAGGCACCCTGACATGCTCAGCTCGGGCCGACACACAGCAGCACACCGGCAGCCGCTGCATCGTCACGGCTCAGTGACGCGCGTGCCAGCCTGTGCGTCCCCGCACTGGTTGCTGCAGTGTCGGACGCGTCTGGTAACTGGTTCTGATTTGCCATTGTTGTCAGGATCCCAGCTATTTATAATCACCAGTTCAGGAGAGCTTTCGATCTCGCACTCATGAAATGTTCTTGAAATCATAATTTCAAAATTAGGGTCGTTCTTCCATTCGACCTCGGCGGATGTATTCTCTGAAGATGATGATTCGAGTGTCGTATGCACTATAAGTTATTGCACTGTGGGAATTATTCAAGTGCGTCTACATTTTCGCTTTCTGAACGAAGATTTTCATCGTAACACCTATCTGGTGTTTTCATGTCTAATGATTTAAGAGTCGTTTAATTTGAGTAATAAGAATGTAATTAAATGTCCTCATATGAGTGTCCTACTCATTTTTTAATAAATCGGAAATTCATAAAAGAAAACATTAGTTATTTGCATAGGTGAAAATAACTTTTTTAATACTTTTAAATAGTTCAATTCTACGCAAAGCAAAAAATTGTCTCAGTACACTTAAAACAGTGAGTTTTGGTCATTCAAATTAACACTCAAATCAGACTGACTAGAAACTCGCAGGAATCTTATTCAAAAATAAAGTTTTATTCTCCCAAAATTCGTTCATTTCTTCTGCTTGTTGAACGTAGCAAAAAAAACTGTGAAAAATTCTTTACTTCCAATAACAACAAAAAGGTTAATAAACATTTGGTGACCGGTTTGAATTTCAATAACTTCAAAATAAGTAGAATGAGTTAAGGCCCTCGAGTCCGATTCACGTTGAGGAAAATTTTACAAAGTAAAGAAATTGACCACTAAAATCTTGTTCATATTGAGAAAATGGTATTAAACGGTAGTCAATCAGGGTCAAGCCGTGTAATTTAAGATGTATATTTGTTTGCGATGTAACTCACGAGTTGGCTAATGGCACGAATAATTTCTAAAGTGTTACAGCAATCTCTTCACGATATGTAAAAAGTTACATAAGCAATGACGATCAGTTCGACTGCACGATAAATATCACACAAATGTAGCAACGTCCACCGTAAGCTGAATGCCGACAACGACCGTTATTACGGACGAGCGAGACGGAATAAGTTTATAGTAAAAATAAAATTTACATATAACCTTTCGAGAGGACTTGATGAACAATACAGTACACTCATTTGTAAAGTGTCATCTTTATACCATGGTTTCCTGTGCCCATTGAGAAATCTCCCGCAGTTTTCAAATAAATATTAGTCTTTTTCCTTTTCAAATGGCTTAGGAATCGATTTGGTCAGTGCCTGACTATGTTTCATTTCCTTTGCGGTGCGCAAGTAGAGGTGGTTTGTGTCGCGCTTCGTGTTCATCCTTGGCTTGTTAGTCCGCAGCACGCTACTCTACACACGTACCTCATATTATCTTTGCCAGCTGAGAGTTGTCGCACGTACGCTCCTAATGTTCATATGTGAATGGGTTAGGTAATTATATGTAAACTTCATCTCACCGCCAGACATGTCTCTCACCTCAATGATTCTACTATGTCTTACAGAAGTAGACAATACCATGGATTTAAAAGACACGAACCAGTTAATTTATTCGTAGATTAGGAACGCTCGTCATTAATTGCATGTAGAATGCTGTCATCACTTTTCCACGAATGCTATAGTTCTCGCGATTACGCTCGTTAATAAAATTTCTTGCCTGAATAATCGAAAAATTTGCCGTGTTTGGCGTTTTGAAAATTTCTGCACCGTCAGGACGTCAGAGCGAAGGACGTTAAGCCATGTTTCGTGCCGCTCTTGGTTGGCGACAGCAAACATAGGAGCAAAATCCTACGATGAGGAGAAGCGAGCCGCAGAAATTGCCAACGTCGGCACATTAAAAAAGGAATACTCGAGGCTTTTAATTTTTTGGTTGCGACTGCCTTTGAGTAGCCACAAGCCCTAT
>JACJUY010008414.1:55608-77963 GCA_014220935.1 Platorchestia sp. MABIK | reverse complement strand
ACTTTCGATACACTACTCTGTTGTTCGGTTTTGTTGCATCTCCGTATATTCTTAATTATCTTCTTAACCTCCTTGCACTTGGTTAAATTTGCTGGTGCTGGTCTAAATTAGTCTCAAAATTAAATCACATAATTCGCAAAACTGCTAACTATGATATTTCAAATCTTTCTCCTGTAAAATTAATCATTTGAGTTCTATGAGCTTCACCACAATGTTCTGGAAAATAAAAACATCTTAGAATTCAGAGAGACCAGCAAAGCACTGATAATGAAAGAATCGCAACTCTTTGATTATTCGCGCTTTTTGTGCACTGTCCAACTTTGTTTCTCTTGCAAATCAAGACAAATCCTTCAAAAGTTCTTGACTTTCTTTTGTTGTTGGGTGAAGCACAGTAAAATTTGAAAATATTTGCAATTATTGCAAAAGATTGAAACTGTGTTATTGACATATAAGCCATTACTTACAAGAGCTTGTTGAGTCCCAGATGACAAAAATTACTGTTTTTAAAACCAAACTCTAATGCACAGTTAATCTTCTAATAGCAAAATAAAACTTTAGAAAAAGTATGGAAAATATGATATCTCTATAATTCATTTTCTTACGATGAAGCGATGTTTCGATGTAACTCAAACTACGAAGACTGACAATAATGAGTTAGTTGCGTGTATTTCAAACAGGCCCTTTACGTGATAATGTTTCATTCAAATCTCGTTAAAAATATTTTACAGGATTTGAAATGACTAGCAAGCAAAACCTTATTTGTACTGCGTAAGTTACCGATAAAAGGATAATAAATTATAATTTTGTGGTCCTCAGAATGTTAGGCAATACATCGGCATGTGTATTTTCTTCTATGAAGACTGCAAATCTTCAAACTAGTTACACTACTGCTGCACATTTGGCAGAATATCTCCTTAAAACATTGGTTATTTATGAATCGACCCGTGGTCGAATGAGGTAAGAAACTACAATTGGCAAACTCACTTAATCAGAATAAAAGTAAGTAGAAACGCTTCAGCGCACCCACGCCTTTCAACCTTCAAAAGTTTTCTGAAACGATTTATAAATAATTAGCGTCAGTGCAATGACTGCGGATGGGTTGGTCACCTAACTATCAAAGCACTGGCTGCAATTGTAAATGGAACACCTAATGTCTCCACAAATTGCAAAGCATGTTTAGAGTCATTAATTGTATTTTTTCAAACAATTTTTCTCCTCTGGCATTGAACAACAACAAAAAACAGTAATGTAGGGAAATATTTTGAACAACATTCAAAATTTAATTTTGAAATCTTCTATCATAACTTACGTTTATCAACTGGCTTTACTGAACATAAGTGTGTCATGTTGAATATTTTTTTTACAATGATTGTGATTCATAATTTAAAACATATGAAATGTTATGAGTTCAATTAAAGACGTTTTATATTAAGAAATTTTTAAAATGCAACATGTTGTAAAGCATCTCATTTATCACATTTTTTGGAAATGAATGGGTTTTCTTTCCTACTTTTTTTCTTTCTTATGCCATGGAACTTCATCGAGTAATATCCAGTAAAAACTTTGGTAGAGTAATTTTATCGGATATCAAATAACTACTGAATTTGCAATGAATCACATATATCAATGTTGAAATTATTTGCGAGATGAATTTTATTGATTTACATAGATGTTCTCTGAATGTACTTTATTTTCAAAAACCGTTCATTGAATTTTATTCACAAACGTGAACAAAGAAAGAAAATCATTCCCAAAACTTTTTCAAGATACCCATTGTCATTTCGAATGTCACGCTTTGCTCACATTAGATTTTTTAGCCCAAATGCCTAATGTTTAATTTCAAGCCATCAAATTGGTCAGCAGAAATTAGTTTTCTTTAACTTCATGACACCATCAATTATAGACCAAAAAATAAAAAGTTTCATACAACTTACTCTAAGACAAACCAAAATAATATGTGAAAATTTACGCACTCTATAGGAAAAACGGAATAACCATATAATTATTTCACAGCATGTATACTCTACCATGCATACAGCTGCAAGGTAGGTGCAGCACGGAAGAAACAGCTCTCCGGAGCAAATTGAACTTTGGGAAGTTCATTTCTCAGGAATGAGTTCAATTTGTGTCTCCTATAGAGATGTGACTCAAAAAAAACCGTGCTGTTTTTTTTATAAAAAAAACCATGGCCAAAAAAAACGTGGATATTTTTTTTTTGTTAATATTTTGTTTGAAAATAACTCAGCAAGAAAAAGATCCACATTACATTACTTGTTTTCATGTCAGATTATAAAATAAAACAGCATACTTCTTAATTCATGGTTTTCTATGGTTGCATGAAATTTTTCATTTTCTGTGGTTTCATGTTTTGATATTTCA
Source organism: Platorchestia sp. MABIK (assembly GCA_014220935.1). Classification (NCBI taxonomy): domain Eukaryota; kingdom Metazoa; phylum Arthropoda; class Malacostraca; order Amphipoda; family Talitridae; genus Platorchestia; species Platorchestia sp. MABIK. Next base: position 75,584 of record JACJUY010008414.1, on the reverse strand, counting down.
TTTATTTTACAATGCATGTGAATCACCTTCAACTCCCCAAATATTGTGTTGTAATAATACATCTTTACTTATGGTCATTGATAGAGATGTGACCAAAAAAGCCTTGCTGTTTTTTTTAAATGTTATTATTACAAAAAATCATGACTAAAAAACATGGATATAAACCTATTTTATGTGACCCAAAAAACCCAAGGCTGCTTTTTTGAAAAAACTTTGTTTGTTTTCCAGAAAAATCATGACTAAACAACATAGATATTAATATATTTTATTTGACCATTACAACTATGCTGTTTTTTTAACACCTTTTTTTACAGAAAAATCATGACTAAGAAAATGTAGATATTAATATATTTTATGGGACCAAAATCCTTGCTGTTTTGATAAAATGTTTTTTTCACATAAAATGGATATTAATGACTTTTTGTAAAAAAAACCATGTTTTTTTTTTAAAATAGCATGTTTTTTTGTCAGATAAAGTATCTTAATACCCATGTTTTTTAATCATGATTTTTTGTAAAAAAAAATTATAAAAATGCACAGTTTTTTTATCACACAAAATGTATTAATATCCATGTTTTTTACAAAGAAGTCATGACCAAAAAATAGATATCAATGACTTTTTTGGAAAAAAATACATGTTGAAAAAACATTTTGTAGTCACATTATGTATATTAATATCCATGTTTTTTAAATATGATTTCTTGTAAGAAAAATGGTCAATATGCAGTTTAATGCCTTCACGGAAATTGAAAATTCCATTCCAAAGAATCACTAGGTACACATTTGAAAAAGTTTTAGAAGAATGACATTCTGCTTGCTGATGCGTTATTTTTGAGTTTTTCAAGTTTTGAATTTTAGTCTTCCATAGCAGTTGCGTTGCGCGCTTGAGCGGTTAGAGTACGCTTGGGTACTTTGTAATTTATTATTATCCAACCCCCGCGGAGCCTGAACCCACTTCTAGAATGTTTTAGTTAATAACACAATTATGGTTATCACTCAAAAATATCAGCAGGACTGGGGTAGTGAATACTGAAATCAATATACAGTTGACATCTGTTTCAATATGGTAGAACATTAGCAAAAGCGTAGGAGTGAATACCGTAGATTCAAGTATNTTTTTTTTTTAACAAGCATGGTTTTATGGTCACATAAAATATATTAATATCCATATTTTTTTACACATGATTTTTTTTAAAATATGATTTTTAAAAATATGTTTGATTTCTTTAAAAATCATGATTTATTGTAAAAACATGTAAAATAAAACAGCATGGTTTTTTGGTCACAAAATATATTAATATCCAGTTTTTTAGTCATGATTTTTAAGTAAAAAGCGTTTTTAAAAAAAACAGCATGGTTTTTTGGTCACATAAAATAGATTAATATCCATGTTCTTTAGTCAAAATTTTTTGTAATAAAACATTAAAAGGAAACCCTACAGTAAAAGTGGTGGCATATCTGCCACCACTTTTACCCACAATTACCTAGAGGAATCTAAGAGGAACAACAGGAGCCACAGAACTTATATTGATGGAGTCAGAATTCAGAGCTTATTGTCTCTACTATGTCTGAATATTTTGGTCACAAAAAAATAAAATCAGACATAGTAAAGATAGTAATCTCTTAATATTGACTCCATCAATATAAGTTCTGTGGCTCCTGCTGTTTCTCTTAGATTCCTCTAGGTAATTGTGGGTTATCTGCCACCACTTTTACTGTATGGTTTCCTTTTGATGTTTTTATTACAAAAAAAAATCATGACTTGAAAACATTGATATTAATATATTTTATATGAGAAAAAAGAGACATATACCTAACAAAATTTCAGTGTGTGCATAAAAACAACAAAAAAAAAAAACACATAAAAAACATGTTTTTTTGCAAAAAAACTGCCATCAAACAAAACCGTTTTTTTGCATCACTAGTCTCCTACAAGGCTGAAGAGCGATTAATTCTTGTAAGAATAACAAAGATGTATTCTTCCTTGTCTTGTGTACAGGGAACAATAATGATTTACTATCACTCTGAAGGGGTTTTTGACTAACAAATTTGCCTTTTCCTAAAGCTAAAAATTTCCTTTTCCTAATGAAATAATTTGAAGGCCATTTAAAACAAGACATATGGAATAAAATTGTCTTTTAATGTGATGAATGATGTTTCCTTGGAACGCGTTTGTTCATCGGTGCGGTCTCGCTCATCAGTTCATTAAAAAACATGGTCTGAGGAGGTGTGCGACGCTACTACCACCCGATCCAGCCTAAGTTCATTCTTTCATGTAAAAAAGGAAAGATGTACATAATAAGTTATTTTTATGATAAAACCTTTTATAAACTAATTTTAGGTTATATATATATGTTCCAATTTATGGTGCCAATTTTGATAATAAGGTACTTCTAAATAGTTCACAAAAATTTGCTAGATTGCTACATCTAGTTCCAATTTACCATTGTGTCCTGGCTTAAAAAAGTTCCCTGAAATTCTTCCCTGGAGCCTCAAAACTTTCAATACACAAGTACAGTACATACAGTAAATCATGTAGCATGTTTTTGATTTATTGGAAAAAATTGTTAGAATATTAAACCAGATAATTCCTGCCAATTTTATTTGACTCATCATTTGAGAACCATTGCAACTGTTGCATACACAGAAAAGAAGAGACACAAAACTATGATCAATATTCAAAGATTTTTACCCATTGTTTAACTCATGTATTTTAACTAGATATACTGTACGTTGTTGTATGGTTTCTTAATGGGTATTTGTGTGTTTAATCCATTTCCAGCAATAGACCATAAACTTGGATACTTAAAACTGTTGATGAGTGATGATCAAATATTTACTAACTTGATCAAGAGATTGTAGCTTCTTGCAATGAGCTCTGCTGTGAGATCAGAAGTCAGTAAGCCAGATGATGAACTGGAGCTTTATGATAAGGACATGCCAGAGACCCAGGCGCAACATAGGAGCCTGTCAAGAAGCACCAGTCAAAGCCCTAGGGAGCATCGGCCGCCAAAAAGTCCTGAAGATGAGCGTCGTGGTTACTCGCCTGCTCGACAAAGTTCTCCAGCGCGTCGATTCATCCGACCTGTGTCCGGTAACTACGGAAGTGCAGGTGGAAACAACAACCCAAGAGCTCCAGTCATCGATGTACTCAGCAAGTTTCCCATGACATGTCACTTTTGGAAGAACAACTCATGTATCAGAGGAGCTGAGAAGTGCAGCTACATTCATGGCTTTGTGTGCCGAGATGATCCTAACTGCAAGAGAGGCAACGCTTGCAGGGATGTGCACGTCAAACTCCAGAGGTTTCAAAAGGTTGGCTACTCATGCTTAATTCACACATGCATTTTTGTGAATGAGTTGATGAACCTTGACATTTTTTGCACGTGATTGATGTTTGTAATCATTTGCGCTGAATAAACTAAACAATTTTACTCTCAACAGTATAATCTTAATGTGTGGGTATGTAAATTTCTCAGTTAATTTAAAAAAATAATTTATGTCATTATAAACTTTAAACAATGAACCATTTGTTGTGAGGTCCTCAACTAACAATTTTTCTTACCTTCGTGCATTAGAATTTTGAAACACTGAGTTTCAAAAAGATTTCATGTTGCAAAATGATAGTTGCTCCTGAGATGCAAAAGCTGTGTGAGATTACCATTACTTAACCTACTTTACTAGGCTTAGCTGGTAATATGGGCTGTATCTTTTCTGATTTATTCCTTTTCTCTATTAGGTCATCCTTTTCTCTGTTGGGTTGTCACTTGAGTTTCAGCACTTTGTGGCAGATAAAACTGCTGAAGTTTAATATTCAACTCAAATTTAAAGTCAATTGTAGTAAGCAATGTTTAAAATAGCAAATATTAACTGGATAGTGTCATTATTGTGCTTGCATTAAGTATTTATGAAAATTGAGTTTGTGACAACTGCTTGGTCAGCAGCATTATGACAATTGCCTCCGTGTACCATCGATGGCTCACGTTGCAGTTGAAATGTTAAGACTACTGCTTGCAATCACAAAATATAAGAATCCTTCTTTATGTATTTCATTCATCTTTGCTGTTTCTTTTCATAACTATAAAAAGTTGAAAGGTGTTTAATGAAAGTACCATTAATCCTTTTCATCCTTTAAGGACTATGAAAACAATACAAACACCAAAATTTAAGATGAATGCTAAGCATTTATTGCACTGAACCTGGTGTTGGTCAGAATTTCTTGAGCGATTGTGTTGTGTACTTGATTGACTTAGTTATCCAATGAGGAAGGTCAGACATGTTGCCTGGAAAGTGGGACATGTAGCCTGGAAAGTGGGACATGTAGCTTGGAAAGGGACATGTAGCCTGGAAAGTGAGACATGTGGGTATGTAGGTAGGTAGAACTTAATATTCTGAAAAATTATTACTGAGAAATGTTTGAGAATGCCTGTGCACACACCAGCCCTTTTTCAACTTTCCAATGTATGAGCTTTATTTTTTGCTTAAGTAGAATTAATATCTTGATTTTGTGTAGAGGCTAGCAGTCTAAATTCTATTTATATATTTTCTGGAATTTGTTGGTTCATTCCTTCAGTGTTCAAGAGCAAAATATGTTCTCTGTGCTAGTTGATACTTAATATTATTCAGGCTTTGGGGTATAGAACACAAATGGTATGTGAGGATTGATTTTTCCTAGAGGCAGTTCAAGTAACCATGTTTTAAGCAGTGGCAATGACTGAATTGAAGAAGCAACTGCATTGTATTGCATTTTTTGTTTGGGGTTGTGATTCTTTTTGGGTTTATATGTACATTTACTAGATAAATCATATGTATGCAACTCCTAAATTGAAATTTTTTATTCTTCACTTCCATGCCGTATAAGTTTCACTTAAAACTGACTTTTTAACAAACAGACATTCCTAAGATGCCGATTTATTGATACTTCGTATTTTGAATAATGTGTAGTGTTATTTCCTCTAGATCATTGTAGGCCTTCTATACCAGATATAAATGTGATAACAGCTGTTTGAGTTATGTATTAAATCAAGCCCCTGTGATGCTTGGTAAGAATTTGAACAAAAGCCTCATGTAGATGTCAGGCTTGAGTAATGCAGGTTTAGCTATTATTTGTTCTGCACTATGTATCATTGTAATTTTTACTGACTTGACTATAATAAATTTATGCATTATTTTCCTTGATTGTTTCTAACTAAAATGTGGTTCAGGTTAGAATTAATCAGCATTTTGTACTAATGTATGTGTATTAGTGAAATAACCCTACCAATTCACCTAATTTTCTAGATAAATTGGTGTCTGATGCAAATTTCCAAAGCTCATAGTCTAAATGTTATCACCTTATGCTGCTAAACATTATAAAGCAAAGCACAGTTTGGAAAATGTTTTTCTTTTATAGCAATTCTTCTCTTGATGCTTTTTTCTTGCCTTTGAATTCTTGATACCTCTTAAAGCGAATTGTTTCTTTTGAAATATAATGCTGCTATGCAGGAGTAATGGGCAGTCATAACCACTTGACTAAATTTTTTGCAGAACAATCCAAGAGATCAGCGAGGCCGAGCGTTTGATCACAAGACTGGCTACGGTGTTGGGTATCGTCGTGATGATGGCTATCCTCGTCCAAACAGAGGTGGACGAGGAAACTTTCATGCAAGGAGATTCCAAAGAGAAGACCATCGATCATTTCATGAGTCCGGACCTCAAAGAGCACGAGAGAGAGACTCGTGGAATGATGAGTACCGGAGGAATCAAGCAGAGCACAGAGGCAGGGGAAGGCCTAGGAGTCGTTCTCACTCACGTGATGAAGGTCTTGTCCGACACAGAAGCAGAAGTCCGCGAGACGACAAGTTTGAACGATATAGAAGTCGTTCTCTATCAAGAGATGGGAGGACGCAAAGGAATAGAAGCCATTCATTATCAAGAGAACGCAAAGAGCGGTATGGAAGCCGCTCTTTGTCTGCAGATAAGGGAAGTTACAGAAGCCATTCTAGGTCTCCAAAGAGAAGGTCTCGTTCTAAGAGTGGAAGTCAGGAAAGGCGCAGGAGGAGCAACAGTGGCAGCAGTCGGTCCAGCAGCAGCCGAGATGAAAGTTGCAGGACTGGAAAACGTCGTCGTCGTCAAAGCCCCAGTCGTAGTTCAGGGCATCGTTCTGATGAAAGCCGAGGCTCAAGTGCCGAGTATAAACTCCACTCCCTGTTGGACGGTGGACGGGCGACTGCCAAATCGCAACATCCTGCAAAAAACAAAGAGACTCTTGCTACCATGGATCCTGAGAAAGGTAAGTCTGCGTAAATACCTTTCATTCTATGGAGTTGTTGAGGCGCATTGGGTTGTGGAATACATCGTTGAAGCTATTTGCTGTAAGCGGCTATTGAACTCATATTGTTGATGTAATCTCTGCATGTCTTTGAAATTGCAACTTTTGATCAGCGTATTTGATGTCTTTGTTTGGCTTTACAATATATTCATGAATTACTGCACTGGAATGAGGTACTTCAGTGATATTTTGATTTTGAGGTGCTGTCACAATTGCTTCATTGGGTGGGTAATCATTTATATTCTTTTCTTTATTTTTTGTTTTCAAGTTTGATTTTTGTGGGTAAGCATTCATGATGTAGCTAGCAAACTAATGTAACAGCTTTGCTATGACTAACCGTAAATTTTGATTGTAGCTATTGCGTATATCTACACACATTGTAATAATTGGGTTGCGCTTGCAATGAAATTGTAATGAGAGAATTGGATTTTGAGGGTAAGAGGTAGTTTATAATTTCCCTCGTTTTGATCAAATACATGCGTGTATAATGGAGATACGCATCTTTTGCATGCTCACCAATGTACATTTCATGAACGTGTTGTTTTATTCTACAGCTACAGAACAAGAATTTGCTACCACAAAGTGCACCGCTGCATCTGTGCTGCTTCAGTTTCACTGCAAAAAAAACTTGCAGCTGCTTCGTCGTGATACCAACGCCGTTTTCCATGTATCACTCGGTGTCTGCCTCCTCAGAAAAAAATTACTTGCACTGTACCTCTTCTAACAGGACCTGAGAAACCATACAAATTTCTCCCCCTGCAGTTAAAAAATACATCTTTAAAAGTTTTGAAAGGCGACGGTCCGTGGAGAAACTCGACCCATTTTCAGAGAGTTTTTGATTTCTTCTTCGCCGTGGAAAGGTTCTCCCTTGGATATGAGCTTGCTGCTGCTCTTGCTTGTCATATTCTTTGTATGTCTGAGATCTATTATAGATTTTGCAACTCTGCTGCTTGACTACTGGAAATTAAATTGCTTCTGATTGTCTGCAGTTTGTGAATGGCTTTGATGCCTTTTATTTTGCAGCGGCAAGTTTGCTCAAGGACGACATGGAACTGAGCGAGGGCACCATAGAGAAGCTCATGGACTCCATCAAAGCCAAAAACAAAGACACTTCTGCTGAGCAGCTGAAGACCAAAGGCAGGCGCCATGACAAAGACCATGAGGAGTCTCGAAGGTTTGTGATAGTTCTGTTTGAGCTGTTTTCTTGTGTATTTAGTGAACATTAAGTATTTTAGCACTGCCTATAGTGTTTATGTTTTTGAGGTGCATAGATGGAAAAATTGTAAAGAGTTTTCAAGTGGAAATACTATAGTTTGTTCTTGTTCATGTGTAGTTTTCAAATTTTGCTGAGTGCTAAATCCCTGTTATGAGATTATTACTTTTTTTTAGAGAGACTTTAATTTGTTTTCTATTTGATGGTTTGAGTTCTTGTGTGACTATTTAAGGTAAAATAAAAATTTTGCTGCATGTTATGTTCTTGTGCTGCAATGGGTAGAGACTTTCAATTTTGCAATTTAAGCAAAGGGATAATTTTTTGTGCATTGGTTCTCAACTGGAGGTGATCTTGTGTAGTAATTTAGTGTTGACTGAACTTGTCACAATGTGTTCACGTATTAACTTTCGAGCACATCCATAACAGAAATTTTTCAACTATTGTGTTATATTAAATTTTTGGGACACAAACTTTTCCTATTTGAAATGGCTTTCATTGGCTGAATTGTTTACACTTCAGAGTGTGGCTGGTAAACTTCTTTTCTTGTTTACACAATACTACATCAGGATCCCCTGCCACTTTGAATTGCCGATAGACGATAGACTGTAATTCCGTTAAATAAATTATTTTGAAGTATCATATTTTTTGAAGTATCCATAAAACTCCGCTTTCCAGTGCAATCGACGTGTGACATGAATTTGAAACATTCAGAAAATTTTATTGTTTATTGATGGTAATTAAATCTTCTAAGGGACAATGGCACTGTTAAACATTAAGAATTTTCACGTTTATTAGAACATTTAGAAGTTTAACGGGTAACGTTTATTTGAAAACATACTTTAAAAGTTGAAGGAATCACGTTTATTGAAGGCATAAATTTAAAAGTTAACACTTTTAAATTTTACCAAAATTGCATTGTACACTTTCCACTTTACATGAATTATACGGAAGCCCAATCGACACAGCTGGCCTGCCAACCGCTTTAGATCATTACAGCTCGATCTGGAGACAGCAAATGAACGTAGCAGAGATTACAGCCAAAACACTGGCTCACTCACGGGCTAACGCGCACCGCACGGCATGCAAGTAAAGTTGCTATCGATATAGCAGGTAACGCACAAGTTCATTACGTGCGCGGGCACAACCTTCACTCTCTCGTTCTCTGCCTCTCTCCTGCTGCCTGCCTCAGCCCTCATTTGGCTGCCGCTGCAGTCGGACTACTTCTTTTGATGGCGTTTTCAGTAAGGTGGCTAGAGTAAAAATGCCTTGGTCACAAGAGGATGCTTTGCTTTCAACATTCAACTCGTAAAATTTTTAGCCATTGCATAATCTCAATTTTTTAGGGCAGAGAATTCTTTGGAATAAAATAGCTTTCGTTGACTGAATTGTTTAGAACGTGCAGAGATTCCTGACTGCATGTGAGAAGTAGAGTTCTTGAATATTTTATAATGCTCTGTTAGTACAAATCAGAGCTCCATTGTTCCGCATCTCTGTGTGAAAAATAAAGCGTTCAACCATTTTGTAATGCTCTGTATGGATCAGAGCTCTGTTGTTCTGCATCTCTGTGTGAGAAATTAAGTTCTTAACAATTTTGTAATGCTGTCTGTATGGATCAGAGCTTGATTGTTCTTCATTTCCTCATGAGAAATCTAATTCTTCATGTAACGAAATGTAATGTTTCGCTGGGAATATTTCGTTAGGTAATATTTTGTTAGGTAAAGTACGGAAAGCTGCGACAGACGGAATGTCAAACCGTTAGGCCGGCGGCGTGGGAACAAGCAAGCTTGCTTCGAGAAAAGGTGTGAGGGGCAGCTTTGATGGGGGAAGCAGAGAGTCACCCCAAGTGACCAATGGAACCGAAAGAAAGCTCAGCGCAAGTGGGTGTGTCAGAAATACGTGAGGACATAGCCAATGAGAGTTCATGGCGTCAGAACCAGCAAGATTTCAACCAATCGGTATCAAAATGCTGCCCTTGTAACAACAAACATTCGTGAACCTTCTAGAAGGATCTAAGCGAGGTACATATGAGGAGTATGCAAGAAGAATCAAGAGGTCTTTTCACTGGGTTTCGCAACAAGAAGAATACAGTGTGAGTGCACGCAAAGGTAGCATGCCGGCCCTTTGCCGGTGCGCGTTGCACATGAGCAACAAAATTTGACATCTGAGTGAAGTGAACAACATCGTAGTATAAAGTCAACTACCAGCAGTCGTCGAAGTGCTAACTTGCAACAGAAACCCGTTCGAAGTACATCAGCTTCGTGGCGATAATCGTCAAGTGCAAACGTGTCAGCGACTCCAGGAAAGCATTCAAAATGGTTCTACGTCAACCCCAAGCTTGCAAGCAACTCCAGCATGCCACTTGGAACCACGCAACCACGAAGGCTGCAGATATACGGCATCAATCCTGCGACAGCTACAGTAATCAATCTCCTTCGGCACTCAAGAACTGTGAACAAATTGCAGCAAGTGACCAACACCAGCGAGGCGGGCGGCACGAGAAGTACCAGTGGAAGCCAGCCTGATTAGTCTGATGTGACTTCTTCAAGCACCAAGGGGAGGCGGTATTACATCAACGCCAACGAGGCATCACAGAAGAGCGTGGGGTTTTATTAGAATTGCGAACTCATAACGTAGTGATCACAAGTTTAAGTTTGAAAACAAAGCAGCACATTGAACAGTACTTTGAAAGAGCTTGTCATTCATGAGTCTGATTTGTGTTATATTGTGTTCTTAGTAAAAGTGTGAGTTTAACGTTGGGCGTCGTGCGAAGCGTTTTATTTTAATATACCTTGCGGTGAGTCAAAGTTTACAGTTTGTTCACTATCCTCATTTTGTGCTCACGTTAGCCAATCCATTATTGTGTTCCTCTGATTCGGATTTTATTGTGTTTCTTGTTTTATTGGTGCCGCAAATTTTGCGCTGCAGAAAATTGGGTGGTCGTTCGCTAGAACGCTTGGTAATTGTGATTCTCTGTGAGCATTACACTTATTTGGATGTTGTATTTACATACATTACATTACACTTATTTGGATGTTCATGTTGTATTAAATTTGTATGTCGGTAATTTCAAGCGTTAACCTTAATATTGCATTCTTTTATATTTCGTAAAGAGGTCTTAACCTTAATATTGCATTCTTGCTCATTTTTTATATTTCGTACAGAGGTCTTTGTGTGCTTGATTACCCCCATTTAACTCACGTGTTCAACATTAAAATAAATCTTATTTAAATCTATCACATTGTGTTATTGTCCCATGCTGATCATACTGAGATGGACTTATGCAAATCATGCAAATCCTGCCATCCTAACTTCCTACCTTTTCTGTCCATCCTCTTCCTGTGCATTTCATCTCATTAATTTTCTTTTCTCCTCTGACTATCGAGGATTAAATCCCTCTATCGTGACGAGAGGCGACAGCCGACCTCGTTTCGTGACATTCATTTTTATAACACTCGATCTGGTGCAGAGCTCCGTTGTTCCCATTTCCTAGTGAAAATTTTTTTTTTAACCATTTTGTAACGCCCTGCTTGTGTTGCTCAGAGGCCCGCTGTTCCCCATCTTTGCATGAAAATAAATTCCTCAACTATTTTGTAACGTCCTGTTTGTGTTGTGCAGAGCTCTGTGGTTCCCCATCTCCGCATGAAAAATAAATTACTCAACTATTTTGTAACGCTGTGTTTGTGTTGCGCAGAGCTCCGCTGTTCCCCATTTTTACATCAAAAAATAAATTCCTCAACCATTTTGTAACGCTGTGTTTGCGTCTCGCAGAGCTCCGCTGTTCCCCATCTCGGTGCCCTTCATGGCGCCCCCGCCCCCCAAACTGAACGCCAAAGACTTGGACAGCCACGTGGCCCTGCCTCCTCACCGCGCCCTCGGGGGAGGTGCTGGCAAAGACATGTGGACCCCCGCCATGGACCGACCATCTTATGACCCTCGGGTCACCGGTGTTGCCCTCTCGCGCTGGGAGATAGAGACCCCACTGCTGCACCGGTGAGATGGTGTCCCTGGCATGGCATTGGAGTAGAGTCTTGTGGTTGTGCTCACATGCAAGAAATGTAACTCTGACTGAAGGCTCTTTGGTAGACTTCTAAGTCTTGTGGTCATGTTGTGCTTTTCAGCATTTTGTGGTAATTCGTTTAAATTAAATTATCCAATTAGCTTAGCTCCAGCTAAGATAATGCGTGAACCTCTGACATCAACTACTGTGGCTTGATGACTGTCAAAATTGTATGAGCTGTGAAGGCACTTTTTTTTATCCCTTCAAGTGTGACCCATTTGATTCAATGTAAAATACAGCCTATGTTCATTTCATTACATGAAATCCCTTGCAATTAATATTAGTATTTTGATCTGCAGACAAGGACTCAATAGTTATGTGTGTAAGGAGGATTGTGTGGCTACTTGTGGTGATGACAGCTGCTGTTTGTAGACCAAGATAATCAAGGTGACAGAGGTAAAGAGTCCATTCAAGATTTAATTTTGCATTTTGGTAGCAACATGACGCTGTGGTGCGTGCGCAGAGACGAAGACGGAGAGGGTGGTGGGAGAGGCAGGGCTGGCACCCCCAGCTCCTCGTCTGCTGCTGGCGGTGTGTCCGCTGCAGGCCTCTCGTCAGAGCTCGACAGCCTCTTCTCCAACACTTTTGACACCAGGTCAGAGTCACCACTGCTCCCGAGTCTTACATTACCACTGCTCCCGAGTCTTACATTACCCCTGCTCCCGAGTCTTACATTACCCCTGCTTGCTAGTCTTACATTACCACTGCTCGCTAGTCTTATACCCCTCAGGGAGATACAACCTTTGTATGTATGGGAGTTAGCACTCCTGGAGGTAACATCGAGTCAGGAGGAAACAACTGTTTTGCACAGATTCATCAGTACTGAAAATAATTTTTACAGTAGGGAAAAATCTGCTATTAAGTTTTGGTTATCACATTGTCTCTCATTTCATGCCAGGAGAGAGATTTCCTTTGAAGTCGGCCAGTGAGAGTGGGCCGAGCTGAGAGTTAGGTCGGTCTTCTTGTTGTTGAAATCAAATGGTTTTTGTTATGTTAGGAACCACCTTTTTTGATTCACTGCTGTCCTGTTTTTCAGCATCTAGCACTTTTTTCTTCAACTTTCAAATTTTTTCATGGTTCATAAACTTCTTTCTCAACATACTATTTCTATGCCCCTTCTGCATAGATTCCGCGTGCTCTTAAATCTTTTACTTAATGGTGCCTTCCTCCTTCTCTTCAAAACGCATTTTTTAGCGGTTAGGGAGGCCTAAACTAACATCTTATCTAATTGACCAGTGAGTTGCATTAACAATGCTCTTCTGCTCTGCATCAGGGAGAGGCAGCCCAGCCTGCGCAAGAGCATGTCACCTCAGCCCGCCTCTGCTGGAGGCGGTCGTGGTAAAGACAGCCATGAGCAGCAACAGCAGGTGTGTTGCGCGCTTCCTGTTTGTATATTTAATGCTTAAAAGTTCAATGTTTTTCTTGGTATTTTTTCGTATTGTTTCTCGCCAATTTTAGATGAAGTGTGCTGCGTATGGTGAGATTTTAACTGCCGTGTGCGGTAAAATAGTCTTCCTTGGCATACTAGCATTGATAATAGTGACACTGCAAGCACAGTTGATGCCCCAGGCACTTGAAAGCAACATTGAGTGAAGTTGCAAAACAACTGTCATGACAAAATGTATTGTAAAGAACAATTTGTTTCACCCTCTCCTTAACTTGTTGGGCAATCGAGAATTTTGGAATTTTGGCCAAGTCATTTGTACGTATTTTGACCATAGAAAAGATTTACTGTTCATTGTGTGGAAATGCTCAAGTTTGTTACTTGTTTTTGTTTTGATTGATGCCTTCTTCCAAGCTGTGAAAAGCTATTGCCGTGTTTTGTAAGTTTAGGAAATAGCTTCACATTTTTCTAATAAGGTCCAAGCTTCCTCAAGCTATGTTAAACACTTATTTGGAAGTACTGTAATATTCTCTTTTCTGTATAGTGAACAGCCTTCAAATTTCAATTTGCAAAAACTTGAAATCCTTTCAGTGTTTCAGTTTGCAAAACTTAAAATCCCTTAATATCCTGGAAAAAAAGCCTCTGAGCATCATTTTACAAAATGTAATCAAACCAAACCACACAACAGAGTGCATCTGTGGCCAGCAAGCGGTGCCGATCGGACTCGAGCGAGTCCAGCTCATCTGAAGGGAGCGATGATGACAGCAAGCAGGAGGCAGCTGGCGACCACGCCAGTTCGGAGTCCAAGAGTGCTCTCATGATGAAAAAGTCGTCCATATTGAAGAACATGCAGATGCTCATGGAACAGAAGCAGCGTCTGGACTTGCAGAAGGAAGACCTGACTCGCTCACATCGAGGCAGCGATGAAGTCCTGCAAGGAATCTTGTCTGAGAATGCACTGCTTAATGAAGAGATCACCAAGCAGCTTCAGAACATGTGCACTCTCATTGAAGAAATAAACAAATCAATTGAAGCAGCGCCTGAGAAAGACGATGATGCATCAGCTTCCAAAGGCAAGCTGAAGAAAACCAAGAAAAAAACGCGTAAGAAGCGCAAGAAGGAGAAACGTTCTAAAGAGGTTCCAACCCCACAATCGGCAGACAAGAAGATTTCCAGAATCAAGAGAAAGCTAAGCAAAGAGAAATCCAAGGAACGTGATGAAGATGCATTGATGGACGAAAAGGTGGATGAGCCAGTGGCTAAAAGTCCCGTGGTTGCACCTAGGTATTGGGACATCGTAAAACCCTTGTCATTATCTGTTACTGACAAGCCGAATGCCGACCATCTCGATGATGAAAGCCCAGAAAAGCTCCGACGCAAAGAATATTATGAAATGGACAGTCCTCGAGAGAGCAATCACCGTGCAGATCACCGACACAGAGATGGAGACAGGAATCGTAGGTTTGATGACCCTGACGAGCACAGGAGGCGAGAGGAAAGCTGGGAGGAGCCCAGGAATGATGCTGTCAACAGGGATGGGCAGAGGTGGTACGATTTCCATGGAGCTCACTGGAGAAATGATTTCCCTCAGGGCGAGTTCAGGAGGGACATGAAAACGGAAGGGGACTCTTTAAGGGGAACTGCGCGTGAAGAGTTCCCTGATGAGATGACGAGGGGAGCCAGGAATAGAGACGAGGGAAGGGAAGATTATCCTGGACATCGAAGAGGATTTGGCTTTCGTAGAGGTCATGCAAGGGAGAGACCTGGTAAAGAAGAAGTACAAAGACGCCCGTATTGGGAGGAGCGAGACAGAGATGCCAACCAACATGACTGTGATGAAAAATATCACCGCGAAAAATATCCTGAATTTGATGTCTCTCGCAAGCGATCGTACAGCAATGAGAGAGCTAGTAGAGAAGAAGAGGAGGAACACCGTTACAGATCATTCAGCAGAGAAAGGATCAGAGACTGTGAGGACCAAGACCGAGCTAGGAAATGCAACAATTATCCTGACACAGAAGAGGGACCAACTTCCAGTGGTAGCCGTAGTCGTGTTCCTTACGACAATGAAAGGCCCAATTATCGGCCCTACGATAAAAGGTCTTCGTGCTTCGATAATGACAAACCTGGATCTCCGATGCACCTAAAGCAGGCTGGCGCCTCAAATCAGGCTCACAGTTTGGGTGAAGAAAAACATGATGCTGGTCCATCAGTCAAGCCTGAAAAGAGTGACGGTGAAGTCAAGCCAGTTGTGATTAAGGCTGAACAGCGTCATTTCATTGATCAGGGCATGCACTGGTGCGAGCTTTGCAGTGTTTTCTGTGAAACGCTTCAGCTCTTTGCCGACCATTTGCGGAGTGCTTCTCACCTGGAAAACTTGAAGGTGCGTGTAGTTTTGAAGTGGTAATTTAGCGTTCTCATAGTTTGACGTTCATTTTATTTCCTTTGTTTTGCTTGAAAATCTTTTTGCTGTGGTTGAGAGCTTGATAGCGTGGTTTGCATTCCAACTGTAAGGTGTTCTTGCTTGTAGGAAGTGTCCCAGGGGAGTATGTGGGAGAAGTGGCACCTGCCCAAATTAATATTGTGTGTAGTGCTAAACCTTATGGCAAATAGCAAAATCGAGAAAAACTATTGTGCTACAGTGTTCATTCATGTTTGCAATAAGGATAATTTATTTTGAGTGAGAGGTGCCAAAAAATTCATATGCAATTACGTGGCTGTAGCTGAGAGTAGGTTGCAGTGTGCTCAGGGATTTAGAACATTGGAGAACACATGAGCATACTAAATGGCGCCATCCTCCTTCCTCTCTTCAGAACATCTTTGTTGCGGTTAGGGAGGCTTAAACATCTAATCTAATCCTTCCTCTCTTCGGAACGTTTTTGTTGTGGTTAGGAAGGCTTAAACTAATATCCAATCTTTTTGTTTGGGTCTTCAGAGAGATGAGAACTCGCTCCTGGCAGGACCTGAGGGATCTGGCACCGAGGAGGCCCTGCAGGCATCTTACTCACGCCCTCTTGTTGGTGAGACGTACTTGCTAACTTTGACTTTCGGATTATTAAAATGCTTTACCTTTTTTGCACGATTGCTGGTCTCCTTCACGTAACGAAATTCAGTCCCTTAATCTTAATCTCTGGTTGATGAGAGACGTACTGACTAACTTGGACTTTCATATTTCACACTTCACCATTTTTATGTGATTTCTGGCCGCTTTCACACACAGAAATGCGGTGCTTTGTTCTCGATCTCGAGTAGATGAGAGACCCTGGCTATTGTATTGAAGCGCTCTGCCTTGTCCTTGCATGAATGTGCTGGTGCTTATACATAAAAGTCGATGATGGCAAACGTATTTCATCCCTCCCAAACGTCCCTCGCCTTGACGTGGTGGGAGGGCTTGAGTGCTGCGGAGATGGTTTGAGGCTATACTGTCGGGACTCAGGTCCCGGAAGGTCCAACCATGGCAGGCTGGTTCAGCCGGAGTAGCCAGACAAAAGAGGGGCCATGGGGAAGGCACCCCATGTAAATAAAAAACCGGGCCCCGGCAGTCACGGGTTCTAAAGTCCCTGTTATCCCGGGCGTACTTTGGGGACTGCCACGAGCTGGGGCTGTCGGTGGGAGGGAGTTTTTACACCCTATTGGTTGGTGTGCGCCCGCCTCAAGTGTAGAGATACACCATAAGGCTACTGACTGCCCGGGGACTTTCTTCTGGCCTGAGCCAGCTGGGATAGGTGGGGGGAAACTCCCACTTACAAGAAAGTCAATTCCTGTGCTTGCTACTCCTCGGAGGAAACAACGAACTGAACACCTTGATGACGACCTGGCGCCCTCTTCGGTTCCCACGGGGACTTCCCCAAAGGAAAATCTGCCCGACACTGATGAAATTCCGACCACAAAATTCCAGTCACCTCTGCCTTTGGGTGGAGGTATACCCGATTCGAGCCAGAATCAAACAACGGTGATTAGAGGTTCTCAGGCAGGGACATCCTCAATTGTTACTCTGGAGCCCTACGAAAGTCCTAAGAGAACGAAGCCCAGGCATCCTCGCCCACGCCCTCAGCCGCTTTCTGTCAAGCATTTTCTCCAGTTGGAGCATGGAAAAAAAGTCCCTCACTTCCCCGTCTACCACGTCGTCACCTTCCCAGGAGCTGACCTAAATAAAGGCGTGGATGTCCTCTCTGTGGACAGGGATCTAAAATCGAAACTGGGTTCTCCCAAATCAATTAAAAAAATATCCAAAGACTCTCTACTTATCCAGCTGGCTACTGAAGACCAGCTCAATAGTCTCCAAACTATTACGCAACTCAAAGCTAACCCCACTCAAGTACAGCCCCACTCTACCCTCAATACCGTGAAAGGCACTGTACACAGCCACACCTTCACTAACATCCCCGAGACAGACCTGTTAGAGGCCCTACGCGGCCAGGGAATCTGCCAAATAGAAAGGCAAAAAGCCTGAATAGATGGGGAACTTAAACCTACTCCACGGTATGTGCTCACATTCAACAGCACAACCCTTCCCCCCGTAGTGCAGCTATGTGAATGGCATGCGGAATATGTCCCGCCTTATTTCCCGAACCCCATTCGGTGTACTCGATGCCAAAAATTGGGACACACCAAAAAACGGCGCCGACAGACGACTGAAGTTTGTGCTCGGTGCGGAACATTGGGACACCACTCACGCACATGTACTCAGACGCCAGCCATCTTGTGTGAATTGTGGAGAGTCTCACCCTTCATACAGCCCATCCTGTCCACATTACCTATACCGGAAGGAAATCATTTTCACCATGATAAAAGAACACACAACATACGGAATCGCCAAAGCCCAAGTCACTGACAGGTACAAGTTGCAAGGCCGCTCATACAGTTTTGCCGTACAGCGGCCGCGGAAGGAAGCGCCGGTGGCAGCCTATACTGGTCAGGGACCAGCACCCTCAGAATCTCACAGGACAGGTACGGCCCATTCGGTGACCTCTCCTCCGGCAGCGGAACTAGAGTCCCCACACCACTCAACTTTACTTTCACAACAGAATGTCCCTCCACCCAGAAAACCAGCATCCAGCATGAAGTCCCGGGATGAGCAAGAACTCGACCCTGCTACTGCCCAAAGTTCAAGTGATGACCAACGTGACACCACGACCCGTGTTCAATACATCTTTAAGCGCCTCCCCCCAGACACTGTACAGCTTCATACTGACGGGAACAACGGCACGCGACAGCAGCACATACGACCGTTAAATGCAAAAACACCATCGAATGCCATCGCTCAAGTGGCCGCGAGTAGACCAAGGATGACTACGCCGCCCACCCAGGGAGAGGTCCCTGGTACTTCGCGGCAGCTTCCATCTCCAGTACCTCACCCCTGGCAGGGTACCAGGGGAGGGATCGCTCGGGATGCGCAGGATCCGGAGCTTCCAGCTGGAACTAGCGGCAGCCTCCCTCAAATTAACTCGGAAGGGGCACGAGCAAAGTGCTCTCCCTCCTCATCCCTGGGCTCAAAGGCAAGTTATCAGGAACGGCCTGAGCAGGGGATGCCTCCCCCACAACCTCAGCCAAGTAAACCCTCAGAAACATCCTCACCTATCTCAAGCAGTAACGAGGTGCCGCTACGACACTCTTGTTCCCAATCATCAAAACCTAAACCCTCCGCCCGAAATGCATGCATCGCTTTGCTGTCTCCGCCGCACTCTCGCTCCCACTCCAACTCCGAGAAAATGGATGTCTCCTTTCTGAACAAAAGAGAACGAGACCCCTCTCCATACCAGCAGCACAATACTTCAACTTCAAAAAAGAAACACACCCGTCCACCCGACCAGCCTGCAGACAAGTGCAACGTTCCGATTCTAGTCCTACACTCCTCTCGCCCTGACAGACCATAAACTCATAAATACCACTAAAGAATGTGGAAAATCATACAATGGAATATGCAGTCTTACCACACAAAATTCAATTACCTCTAAGTCCTTCTTCGCAATGAAAATCCCATCTGCGTATGCCTCCAGGAAACCCTCCTGACTGGGCGCCTCGCAAAAAAAACCCCCTCACATTACCGCCTCGAACTTTCAGCTCCTGTTCGTGACAATGGCCACGAACGGGGGTCCGCAATCTTAGTACACCAGAGATACCCAAATGATCTCTTTCCACTAGACACGAATCTCCAGGCAGTAGCCATAAAAATCCACTTACCCGCCAAAACATACACCGTATGTTCCCTGTACCTTCCCCACTTAGATGTCTCAGCCCGAGACTTAACCACCTCATCGAGCAGCTGCGACCACCATTTCTGCTCATGGGGGACATGAATGCAAGCGACCCCTTGTGGGACCCCCCGAGAGCCAACCGGAGGGGCAGACAAATTGCTAACCTTCTCATTTCCCATGACATTTCCCTTTTGAACAATAACTCACCAACACATTTTCATTTGCAATCAGGAACTTTCTCAATAATCGAATTAGGCATATGCTCCTCGGGGGCATTACAGGACTTCACCTTCGAAGTATTAGACGACCTATATGGCAGTGACCACTACCCGATCAGAGTCACTCTTCGCCGCGTCACTCCACTCCAAACAAGACGTCACTACCATATCCATAAAACGAACTGGCCACTCTACAGAGATCACACAAAGGTTGACGGGCCTAGAAACCCGGACGACCTGGTTGATACTCTCCTTAATCAAATAGAAAACAAAATCAAGACAGCGGCAAATGCAGCCATACCACAAACCTCAGGCAAATACTCGAAACCCCCCGTCCCTTAGTGGACGGCAGAGTGCCAACGAGCACTATAACGGCGCTGTCAAGCAGGGAGGAAGCTATGCCGTTCCCCATCTGTAAGTAACAAAATAGCATTCAACAGAGCTCGTGCGCAGTGTAAATATGTATTTTCCAACAGCAGAAAGCACTCCTGGCAAAACTATTTGACTACTAACAACGCTCATACCTCCCCCTCTGAAATTTGGAAGAAAGTAGCGAAGATCGCTGGAAAGTTCAGCCCGACTACCCACCCATCTTTG
>JACJUY010008414.1:16171-32382 GCA_014220935.1 Platorchestia sp. MABIK | reverse complement strand
TTAATTCTGTGGCGTCGATGAAACTGCAATATGGCCGGGCGCGCTGCGTTGATGCCTCGGGGGGTTTTAGCGTGGGTAAGGCGTCCGGTCATAAACGGGTGGGCAGCTGAAACCCCTACGGGGTTTGGCTGTCCGGTGCGTGCGAATGTCATGTCGCGTTGTGGACGATCATAATTTCAGCTGGGTCTCGTATAAGGCGGTAAAAGTAAAGTGATGATGCGGGGTGCTAACTGCAAATGGTTTTTTGGGGCGGCTGTTGCCAGCTTCACAGACTTTGGTGGTCACAGAGATGCGAATATTCATAAATTGTTGTTGAGTTGTTGTTGGGGTTGGTTTGGAAGTTGAGCTATCTGTGTATTTCGATGCTGTTGATACAACAAATGGATGAAACAGCATCAGCGATTTACCATAACCGTGCTATCAATCCATGTAACGATATCCTACCTATTAACAGAACCTCCCCAGTTAAAATAAATCCGAAAAGTATGGATGGAACTCAAGACCACGACGCAACATTGCAACCATCCCTTAAAATCCATACTGTTTTGTAACTTTGGCCACATGCCAAAGCGACAGCTAAATAGTCTTGGACTGAAGTTATCGTTAAATGAGTTTACTTACTACTATACATGCGAGTCTAACAGTCCAGTAATCTTGAGTCGAAGTTGAATTCTAAGGATGGGAAAAAGTCTCGTCTACAAATTCAAAAATCGCGGTTCTTTTTTAGAGTTATTTGTTTAAGAAAGTTTTGCGAAAAATTTGCGCTCAAGGTAGTGTGATCTTACAATGGCAATGCGTTCGTCAAGTACCTAAGAAATTGTTAAATAATCGCGAATGTAACAGTAGCTGAAAACTGCTGTTCAGATATGGCAGCAAGGTATCGATAACAAATTCTAGCACGAATTCTATTTAAGCTATCTTTGCGTTTTTTTTCTTGCTCGACTATAGTTTTTCGTACTTCAAAATTACAAGATCACTTAACTGCAACGAAATTCTTTTTTTTTTTTTTCCCAAGAGAATTTTGCCTTTAATGAAATTTTAGTCTTTAAACTCGAGATTTTAACCGCCATTCGTTTTGCAATACAGATTTCTATGAACATATCGATAAGCTTCAGTTTCATTTACACCTACATTATATACAGAGCTGAAGGCCGATTACAGTTTTCTAGTCTTAGTATTTTACCAAAAAAAAAAATGTTATGGCCCCTGTCAAATCTGTAATTTAAGCAAACATAGTACGAATAAAATTTTCGAAGCCTTCCTCTGTAGTAGAACTTTCTGGTCCTGAGAATCAAATGATCTATGGTCTGTAGACGCATGTGAGAAGACTAAGTGATATGTACATTGAATTATTCAACAAATGCCAAAATTGATCAAATTTCCAAAAATGGTTGCGAAGTGTTTTCATTTTGAAATTAGTTCCTCTCTGGAGTAAAGAATCATTCAAACGCGTTTATCTTCGGTAAGATAGTTAATTTGGGAGATGTTTGGTTCAAAAGCCTCCAAGTTTTTCACCTTGAATCATTTTTTTTTAACTACTTTGATGATATGCATTATAAATATTCTCGAATGCGCTGCAATCCTCAACGATGTTCAAAATTTGACTAGGTATGTTAAGGAGACCATCTACAGATGAGAATATTAAAATATATGGGGAAAAATGTTCGCGTCAGAGTTTTAAAAGATGAGCAGGCTTCTTCACTTGAAAATTTCTAAGAACAGTATTTGGTTACAATGCTAAGTATTTGAAAAGTTATCGTATTTTCTTAAAGTGTCTCGTATCTCTGGTTGAGACGACACCTGAGGTTGAATAGTTTATCGGCAACATTTGGACCATCAAGCTATGTACAAAGTCATGGGTATGAGAGTTATCCTGGACTGCTAATTACCTCTAAGACACTGCGTAGAGAAGATCTGAATTTTTTTCATTTTTCTGAAAATGACAAAATTATGAAAGACAAATGAACTAATTTTATTAACGGAAAATAAGTCAATTTCAAGTAATAATAATAAAATGTAATCAATTATCTACGTCAATACCAGATAAAAACCACTAATGATTTATGACCGTTTAGATTAATGATTTTTCAAACACAAGCCCCATTACTTTCTGAAGTACCTAAAGCGAAAATCATGCAGACAAAATACATCAATAATGTACGTAAAGAAAATAATACAATTCGAAACAGGAAAACGTAAACCATAAAAAATTCAACGCAAATAGGCCCGAAGAATAATGAATTTGGATGCAAGAAAGCTTTACATGGTTCACTAAAACCACTGATGGATTTGAGACTTGAACCTCACATGACTTGCTCATCGTAGATGGATGTACCCATTAGTACAACAAATGGTATTTTTGCGAGTTAAGCTCATAAAAACTTGCTCTTGAAAGAATACAAAAATGTAAAGAAAGATTTCTAACATAATTCTACAACTTAAAATTAGGTTTTCATTCCTAGCAAATTGATTTCCTTCAATTAACGTAACATGTTTTCATAAATTACACATCTGCACATACAGAACTAAGAATTAATTACGCAGCTTTTGTGGGTCAACCAAGTAAATCAAGGAAATTAACTAATAAACAAAAATTATTTATACATACGTAAATGCACCTAGCTACAATGACATTCAAGTCAAAGTTTATCAATGTACATGACTCAGCACAAAGTGTTGAGGGCTAACGGAAATTCGAGAGAGGGAAACTGGAGTAACAACGGCTGGGGCACCAGGAGAGAACGGTATGAAATTATTCTGTTCATAAATGCTGCGTCAATATCATACAAGCTGCGGAAGGACATACGTCAGGTATATTACACATGAAGTTATGTTTAGTAAGAGGACTTAATGTTCGTCAATTTTGACGCTGTGTGTGTTTCAAGTTAATGAACGAAGTTACGGCGACTTAGTCGTTTTGCAGTAGTTTCTACTTATGCGTCTAGAATGGACATTATTGGAAGTTATTGTCGCCGTGAATTAATAAGGTAGCCAATCCAATTTGGCTGAAATTGATGGTTCTATCTTGGCTTATTTCCACAAAACTAAAGCAGTTATTTTATGGCATTTGTCTGACCTCATAAGAATGAGGCAGCTCATAGTTTTCAGACAATGCGTCACTAAACTAGTATCTGATGAAATAGTGAACAAATAAGAGAAACGAACGTAAACGCATGAAACTAAACTACATACAGAAACTTTAAAAAAAAAAAAGAACTGAGAGAACGTATTGCAAGACAATGAAGTCTAAGAACATCGTCAACGAAACAGAACAAACGGAGGGCAAAATACGAAACGCTGACAACCATAAGCGAACATGCCATCGTCATAAAACCAAATTTTAACACAGCAAAGAAAACTTGAGTTATCAAACTTCTTTAAGTGACCTTTTACCGCTACAAATACAAAAACAATTTTTTGATTGGATCTCCATAGTTCATTCCGAAGTATTAAGAAATCCTTGACAAGAAGCTGTCAAATTTACATACCTGTACACTCAGGCGCGTACCTCACTCAACACAACAAAAAACCAAAGAATAATGAAGCGATACATGAAAAATTAACGAGCTGAACTAGAGCAAAGACTCAATAAATCATGTTAAATACACCCCTGCAGTGCTTCTTAAAGCAACAGATGCACCTCTGAGGAGCAACGTCCGGGCAAATAGAAGCGCCTTATTAGACATGTGCAATAAACGCCTCGTATGTGAACAAGACAATAGATTCAAACAAATGGTACGTGTCTGTTCCAAGGAAGTAAAGACTGCTTTGGAGCGCTCGAATTTAAGAAAAATTACCTTTAACTCGCGCACTGATGAGAAATTATTTCGTAGCAACGATACAAAGCAAAGGGAAAAAGATAGACGGGGCCCCTAACAAATTCTGAAGATAAAGATGAATACCAAGACGAGGGAAAATTAGGAAAACTAGAAACGATTGGCAAGATTGCCAAATAAATAACGAAGAAACAAAATTCAGCGTCAGCAGTGATATTACGAAAATTTTAATTTTCACTTGAACAAATTTTAAAAACTAAATTGAACGTCACAGAAACCTTACGAAAGAATTAACATGGTTTCCTGGAAAAAACGCAGGGCGACTCAAGACACAGGTAAAACTGCGATAGATGTACACTCTGAAAGCGTAACGCTAGTGAAGCTCTAAAGATGTAAACTTTACTCAAAATTTGTAACGTCAATAACCAAAGTTTGATGAAGAGCGCTGAATGAGCATATTTATTTTTCTGTAAATCGAAGACATCTTTAAAAACAGCACCATTTTCAAAAGCATTGACGATGAGACTTTCCTCAATGCACTCGGGATTGAAAATGGTGCTGTCTGTATAGACCTTAAACAAAATACGGAACAAACTTGTATCTAAACCACTCGAAGCCCCATATAAGAAAGGGCTACCAACGAACTATAAAACACACTTCCGCTCCACAACAAGTATAAGACTCCAGCGTAAAGTAACCGAAAGTGATATTGGAGCCGTTACGTTGTTAATGTGAGCTAAAATTGTCATCAGTTGCGGTTGGGGAGTAGTCATTTCAACTCGTAGCTCAATTTCTCTGTCGCGAATCAAATCAGTTAAAATAGTTTATTTTTAATTAGGCAAAGGGAAGAAATGTTCCGAAATAACCCTAAAAATACATCAGAAGCCTAAAGGAAACCTAGGTTCTTGATATTCAAATTTCAATCGTTAAAATAATGCGCCAATTTTAACGAAAGTTAACTGAAAGAATTCAGGGTACGTAAATCAGAACGGTGATTTGCAACTGAAACAAGATTACACATCAGATGAAATAACGTATCGAGCTAATGAAACGGCGTGAGGATCAAAGTTCACGTATTTGATTTGCATCGACCAACCAATAGAGATTTTCCAATTTATCTAGTAGGTACTAACGTGAGTCTACTGCTGATATGCCTGGCGAACTGGAGCATGAAGGGCTAAAATGCGCTCTCTCTCTCCCCTGCACTCTTCGCATGCCTCACACATGGACAACGGAGACGAGGAACCAGGAAATCCTTGCTCCATTATCCTACGATCAGTTGAAGAAGAGAACAGGAGAAAAGAAATTACAAAAGAAGAGAAACTAGAAGGAAAATGAGGAGGAAAGCAAAGGAGAAAGAAAAGAAAGACGGAAAATGAAATTAAAAAAGGCAAGAAAAATTACGAAACAGGAGATAGTGGGGATATGAAGAGAGAAAAGGATAGAGGGCAAAGGGTTTTCGATGCCCTACTTCGTCTTCCCACACCTCTTGATGAAAAATGTAGTTCAGATGAATTTGCACTTACGCGTTTACGTTTCTATACATGAAATGATATAATAAGCGTGCAAACATCGTTCTTGAAGCAGGGCTAATTTTATCTATTCACTCGTATATCATTATGGCTCTAACTCTGTCTACAAATAACTTCTACGTCAGCGTTTTTATCTATGTTGCATACGAATAATTCACCAAATGATAAACTTAGATACAAACTAAATACTGTACACTAAATAAATGCTTTCACGAAAGTTTACCCATCCCCTAAAACACGCACAACTGTCTGATATTTACTAAACGTGCAGTTTTGAAGTTTGGCGAAGAAGGAATACGCTCAAAGTTGAAGGATAACATCAAATGTGAAGCAAACCGATGGAAATATTGCAAGGATGCGCAGAAGCTATAAAATGCTGAGCACTTCGTACAAGACGCCAGTGCCCCGACAGACAGCGCGTAGGAAGGACGCAGCAATGCGCTTGACGGCAGCACACAATTTTGATAACAGTTGTGGCAGGAATTTTCATGCTGTGGACGCCACGGCCAGCTTCTTCAAGTGGTCCATGAATACCTGCATGCTCACATCGTCTGTGAGCACTGGAGCTCCACCCTCCTAGAAAATAAATGTCATTGTATTCCTGGATTAAGTCATCCTAGAAAATTGCAACGCAATAAATAGGCTTCTGTCACCGCAGTGGTTTCAAAATAAGCCATCACTAACTTAGTTTACATTCAACGTGAAAAATTTGCTCAGTTACAAATCGTCAGAAATATGTGGAACTGTAAAGGTTTTGTGCTTCTCAATGAAGGATGTGTGGTGCACAAAACAAAATAGCCCGTAAATGGTACAACTAGTTTCTATCAAGTCACAAGCAAACTATGGGGTCAGGAGTTGTCAACTGATTTTACAAAGATTCGAATCACAATTTTCGAGAGAAAAAAATTAAGTACATAGGTTTATTAAGAGTTCACGCTCGAAGTTTTAAAAAAAGTTTGGAGTAATTCAACAACACGAAAACGCATCGAGGACACTCATGCAAGTTTGTTGTACAAATCACCGGCCTCCTCAGCATAGAGTAAAAGGAACATAAAATAATATAAAACAACTGTAAGAAGTGCTTCTGATACCGCGCTGGGTAACCAAGGACACCATTGCTTATTTCCTAAGCTACACTACCGACTTAGGCTCCTTTTGCAAAACCAGAGTACAGCACTAGACACTTCTCAGGACTTAGGGACATTCAACTTTTTTAGTTTTCAGCCTCCTTAGCCACAACAAAAGTGCTCTCAATAGAGGAAGAAGGATTAGATTATGGATAAGTTTAAGCCTCCCTAACCGCTACAAAAAAAAAGCGTTTCGAAGAGAGGAAGGAGGAAGGCACCATTTAGAATGGATATTATGGAATGCGGAATCTATGCAAAAGAGGCATAGAAACAGTTAGTTGGGAAAAAAGTTCATGAAACAAGGTAGACGTTGAAGAAGAAAGTAGTAGGTGCTGAAAAACAGGACAGCAGTGAACCAAAAAAGGTGGTTAACATAGCAAATAAAAATTTTTTCAACAAAAAGAAGGCCTACTTAACTCTCACCTTGGGCCCTCACATCTAACCCCCGGGGAAGAGGAAGAAGGAAGGCAACTTTTAGTATGAAAATGAAGGAACACGGAATCTTTGATAAGGATTGTCCCCACACCATGGGAATAGAAACATTGGAGTTGGAAGATGATGAAAAAATTTCAAGAAGAAAGTGATAGATCAAAATGGTAAGCAGTGAACTGAAAAAGGTATTCCGTGACAAAGAAAAACTATTTCACATCAACAAAAAAGAAAAACTTGCATAGCCTTCAACTTGGGACTTTACATCTTACCCTTGGAAGCGCTAGTTCCCACAGATACATTAGTTGTATCCCACTGAGATTTACGCTTGTTTATGAATAATAATTCTCACTAAAGTTGTAGGGGTGTGAAGTATAGATATCACGTCTCGTCAAGCTAACACACATGCAGCAATTGGAATTACTGTACACACACTTTATCGCTACATCTTTTTTTCGCACAAAAACAATTCCAATACACAGGTAGAATTTAAAACTATAAACTGGACGCATTCTTCTTGTTTCTTTTCTTTCTCCAAACTTATAACACATATCAATGCGCATGTACGTAGATACTGTGCACTAACAAGTCCTGCATCTCTACTATGAAACCAGTCATTCCCAGCGGGTAGATACGAAGCTCCTCTCTCAAAGTTCTAACTCAACCCCAATAAACGAGTTTAAAGCAGAGAAAGACAAGACGCGTAATTTGTCTCTTATTAACATATGAGAGCGCAAAGTGAATGGTGATAATTCTCGATTATTGCTAGCATAATATGGCGACACCAGAAACTAAACCGGAAAAAGACACGAAAACAGCAAGCTCCCACTGACAATAAAGTGCGATTAAATGATCACCAATTAAAACAGTAATTGATGATGAACTTTCATTATTAATGAATACTTGAAATAATCTAAAGGCACACTACTTTCGAGTGAATGAAACCACCCAAGAAACTAGAAACAGTGAAAGAAAACCAAAATTAAAACTCCTGTACTATTTGCACAGGGTGGACATCAAGTAACTCGTCTTTTTTGAAATACGATAAGGAAACTGCATAACATGAAGAGTTCGGAATAATTTAGAACGATGCAAGAAAGCTAGAAACTCAATTTCTCTGTTGGTATGAAATACAATTTCTTTTCGATGAACAATATTATTATTCAAACAAACACATGCTCTTTTCATGGAAATGATTGTTACTTTACCCAAGGCCTCTGGAGCCTAGCTATACAGTCAACTTCTTGAAAAATGCGTTTTACTACCTGCCAGGCATCAGATTTGTTGATGGTTTCTTTCCTTCAAATATCCCCAGAGGAAAGCATCGCAAATATTTAAACTTGGAAATCGAGGTCACCACGACACGTCATCATAACGTGAAATTAAACGGTGTAGAAGAATTGTTTAGTGTAATCCCTAATGAATCCAATGCTGAATTGACAGCCATTGACCCTCCTGCTGTATGAGACGATGACTGTCGGTAGATTAGATACAACACTTCGATAAACTTTGAATTTTATTTATTACTTAAAAATTACTCGAAACTCTTCATGGATTCAAATTTTTATGAACTTCAATTACAGCTTGCTTGATGTTGATTTTCAAAAAGGGTGAGTTACTTATAGGCCCTCCTGTACCCGAGAAAAGCCCCAGCAATGCATCGGAGAGCAGGTCAGCCCCAACCATGAACACAAAAGATGAAAAATAAAAGAATCTATTGGACCGCTGGCCGCACCGCAGTTACCCAAACAAATTAACACAGTAATATTTACCGCAGAAGGGTCTCCGAATCCCTGAAATAAATGAATAAAAATGATAAAAACGGAAAAAACGTCAATTACTTGATGAAATAATATCTGAAAAATTAGACTTCGTTTCTGAAAATGAATGATCGAGTTAAGGAAATTGTCAACCCCAGTAAACTTCTTTCTTATGAGACCTCAAGCTTCGACACTTGGTTCACACTAATTGCTGAAAATAAAAGGTTTACTAGGAAGGCTTCAAGATTACGACATAGGATAAGAGGAAACGATAAACAGGGATATTTTAAACTGATGCTACTCCAAAGTGTTTTGACTGGACAAAAACGAATCTCCCTATTGGCTTCAGCATAACCTGTTCTTCAACAGAACGTTGGGATGTTTCAATATTTGAACTTGAAAAAATTTCAAGACTTTATTTGTCGGATGGCGAATTTGTACCCCTAACCTGTAATTTTGCACCCCGAGTTAAAACCATAATGATGTAAATTGTGTAATATTACACAAACGAAGGCTACGCATTCTGAAAAGAATTTCATCGCGAATCGAACATCTAAATCGTTTTCTAATGTTCAAAAGAGGTTTACACCAAAGCAATATCACATAGTTTTTGCCTCAATTGAAATGTGTAATTACTGCCTTAGCGAGTCTCTCTAACCCCAACGGAGTGCTGTAGAAAACTAAAATTAAGACATTTCCACAACGATTTTTAAAATAAGCAAAATTTAAAATTTGAATAATTCTGTTACTGGTTGGGAGTTGACGTTCCCCACAAGTTAGGCCGACGCTCCCATACTCTGAACTGGGCATAGATTTGCTCACTAGTGATATCAACTGCTGCCCACACCACACAGGCCTTCGCTGATCTGCAGCAGTACGATTATTCGCGGTCCTAAAGTTAACTTAATGCCTTATTTTCCATGAAATGCATTAATTTATCTTGCGTAGATGCTAGCTGAAAGCACCCAATTCCCATACACGCACAAGAATGGACCAAAATCTATTCATCCATCGGAGGTTTGGTGCTTCACTTGAATGCAACTATATCCAGGTTGCATGGTGGCACCAAAACTGCACTATCGGCAGCCAAGAAGAAAGTTAAAAAAAACGTCATGAACAAAACATCTCATTAAAACCCACACAAAAATCAGAAAACCTGAACACTTCTAAACAGCAACTTAGCCCGACGTCAATACACTACAAATCCGTCACAAGAACTCAATGACTCCTTCCTTAAGAACTAGTAAGAATTGAACGCACAAATAATAAAAGAAAGAAAGGGTACTCACGCTGCCATAGAGGGCATTGTTGTGCGTCTGTGAAGGATTGACTTTGCTAAGCAGGAAGCGAGCTTGCGACCCTCCCTGCTCAGTTATGACGTAGCGGGGTACGGGGAACCGAGTAGCTAGAAGGTCTTGGGCGTCGTCAACTGGCGCTTGCAGTAGCTGTCGGAAGTTCGCGTACTCCTCTTTTTCGTGATACCCTTCCTTCTGCCAAGCTTCCATGGTCTGCAGAGAGTGGAAAAACACAGTCATCCACTATCTCCGTTAATCAGGATAATGTTTCCGTGAAAGCATGTTTATTTATTGGAAATATCAAAGCGACTTTCGAAACAAACTATCTCTCCTCACAGGACGTACTGCAGTGAAGAACTCGGTATATTATACTTGAAGTCAAATTATTATAAACGGATTGAGAACCCAAACAAAAAAATTCTCGGTAAGAGATAAACTTTCAACGTTGAACTAACGACGAAGCAACAGTAACGATAATTTGTAACAGTGGTTAAACACGGAATAGAACTGAAAATATTATGGGCAATAGTTTTGATTCCAATGAGGACTCAATGGCCAAACCATTATGAATTAAGAACGTTCTCAAGGTTCAATACCAAAACGAGTACAGTTCATCGATCGCAAAAAGGGATTTCTGTCATTAGCGGGCAAAAAGCGCATATATTTCAACTGTGGCCAGAGCAATTGCCAAGAAAATGGCGATTTAAAAAATATAATAAATTTCATTAATCAATTTCGAAAAATAAAGCAATATAAGTATTTTCAACAATTAAATCATTAAATCATCAATTTGCAACTGGTGACCTATCAATCAACGGGAACGAACAAGAAACACGTTACACCTAAAGTTAGCACACCCACACGCAACGGGTATGATCGGCTCTCCGCGAATATGCGTGCACGGGAGCACTTTACGATTACGTTAGGGATATCACAAGGTATGAGAGATAATAAATTATCAACATCTCTTTCCTTCTCATAATTTCTTTTATGCATAATATGTTATCTAAAAATCCCACATACGCTGTTTTGATATCGCATCATAAATAACCATCAGGAAAATTTTTGTACAATTTACATAGAACAGCTTCACACACACACAAAATTCTAACTCCACCCTGCATCAATGTTGAGAAAGGCACAGCCGCCACATCATAGAAACAAACTCCAGGATATAGACCAAAGTACCAACACTCGTGTACCTCTGTCAAGATGTATAACCTGAACAACCGAATTCATCGCAAACTAATTCCTCCCAAGCCACACAGGGGTTACCTCTCCGTGGAAGATTAGTAGAAGGAAGAATGTATCCAGCAGCAAGATCCGGTCAGGCTGGATTGACGAGGTATCTAGCATGACTGGTTCGCAACCGTTGAAACTGTAGCTGTACAATACAGGCTGGATCATCGTCAAGCAGTCCATGGTGACCTCACGGTTTAAGATGCACCTGGAAACAAAGTTATCCAATGTACCCAAAATTACAGTAAAATTGCGTGTTTAGGTTGAGAGTTAACAAATTAGCATCTCAAAGGAGCCACTTATGAATAAGCTAAGTTGAGTAAGAAAAGCGAGTAAAAGCGTTACTTGGCTCTTCGTTGATCGAACACTCATTTGCACTCTGAAACGCAACTCTAAAGCTATCAGGAACACTGCTAAAATACTCGAGAAATTCAGTTCAACAACTGAATGCCTTTCAGTATGAGATAGGTAATGTCACAGTTCTATTTTACATTTTGAAATAAATAATTTTGATCCTCAAGTTATCTAAAAATTATACACATGAAATGAGCACACAAAAAAACTTTTCTACGTTTCAAACTACAGTCTACAATCCATCGTTCGATGAAGGGCTATTTCAACCAACGCGACCTCAAATCCAAAGCAGTAAAATACAGCAACAAAAATATAATTTGCAATAACGATATCAACAAAACACGCACTGTCATGTTGATATTTTCGGGGTCACTTCTGACAAAGCCAAGCAAAAATGTCATTCTCTATTATAGCATAATATTTGTAATTTTTGTATTGTCTTTCACATTAATTCACGATCTTATCTTAACTCTGACTTATTTTATTTCATAAAAAATATTTCAAAGAATTCGAAAAGACATAACACCGATTGATTTTTGGGTATAGTGATTTAAACTTTGCAACTGAAGCATCCCACAGCATCCTTCTGGGAATGAAGGCTGCTGTTTTTACAAGAGATAAAAAAATGAATCTTAAACAGAACTACGTTTCCAAAAACATCTAGAATCAAAAATGCTATTCACAAGAGAAGAGTCATAAAAGAAAGCTACTCACCTGTAGAATGAAGTTTCATCAGGAGAATTGTTGAAGACTTGCAGGAACTGTGATCGCCGCAAGTGGAACATGAACTGCGGATACAAGCTGAAGTTTGGTTGGAAACGGTAGCTGTTGGGGTCGTTCGGTATGAATTCTCCGAATTTTTGGCACTGAAACACAAGAACAATGATCTAAAATCAGTCTGGAGAGATTTCCAAACAAAACGAGGTAATATAGTGCGGTAGCTACCAACAAACCAAATCCTGATATTTCTTGGGGGTGTGATTGGCAGGTTTAGTATATTTAACTGACTAACTTCAACTCTCGGAAGAGAAAATTAAATAAATTAAGTTAACACGTGATCTCTACAAGAAATATCTAAAAATTTCACAGAAAACCTGCTTGGATAATCAGAGAAATGGATTCCATTACGCAGGTAGAGTTAAAGTTAGGACATTTAATAGGAGCGCAATAAAGTGCGAAAGCTCCTTTTATTTCTATCCTCCTTTAAACCACACCTAAAAATATTGTGCAATGACGACTCTAAGAGGTTTAAATTAATAAAATTTTAGAAATGCAGCATAAAATGGCTCAAAAGATACAGTCTCGACTGTTCGCAGCCTACGATCTTGGTTAGCCAATGATTATAATAGTAACTAGGTTGAGTGTGTTTTATAATCAAGGGTAAGGCTCCAAGCTTCACAATACCATGGCTCCCACAACGCAATCAACACAAGCACCTAATGCAATCATGCCCAAGCGGTCTGATGAGCTACTTCCTTTCTCCAATGTTCCAAAGAAAATTCCCGTTGAAAACCAAGCCTGATGAGCTACACCCCCTTCCCAATACTGACGAGCCTGATGAGTTACACCCCCTTCCCAATACCGACGAGCCTGATGAGCTACACCCCTTTCCCAATACTGACGAGCCTGATGAGCTACACCCCCTTCCCAATACTGACGAGCCTGATGAGCATCCTGTCGACCCATCTGAGCACATCGCTGCCTTCCTGGTCACTGTCGGCCCTGTGCACGGCCAGTCTCGCCATCAGCACTGCTGCAGCCTCCTGGTCAAAGCCCGCGCTGATTGCAGCCTGGCCTGTTGTGCCCTCTGCCCACCTGGCGCCAGTACACAGTCATCAGTGCACACAAAATCATAGAATAATCATTTTGTATCAATTTAGCTTAACATATTCCCTGCGTATTGGGCGTGTACTAATGGGTAAATTGCTTCCTTCACCACCGGCATAAATGATTGACATCTCATCTGTCTATCAAAAGAGGTGAAAGGTTGTTATGCCATTGTATTTTACATATTTCTTAGAAAGGGCAGAAATGTTTGAAGGCAGCTGTGAAGTTGATTTCATTATTCTTCTTACAACCTAACCAAACCAACCGTTAACAACCGCAGAAATGCGGTGAACGTGTTAAGCTTCACTAACCACACATGAAATGTGCACTGAAGAAAGGGTAAAGGGAACGGGGAATCTATGGATAAGGTGTATTCCTTTGCAAGATCCCTCGTGCATAAAAATACCTTGTTAAGAAGAAAGTTGAAGAAACAAAACGAAAGTTGAATAAAGTATAGGAACTGAAATAAAACAGCAGTTAATTTAAAAAGAGATTCGTGAAGAACAAAACCTATCCTAATCTCGCAAAAACTAGACCTACCTAACCTTCAGCTCGTGACCTCACATCTTCCGCCTGGGAGAAAGACGACAAATGTACAGCAGTGTGTGCAAAAAACATACATGCGTCCATAAGAGCATAGCACTTTTTGTACGACACATGAGTCATAAAAAGTAGTGTTAACCCTTTAAACGTCAGCATTTATGTACTCATATTTCCGTTTCCACAACCACCGTCATCGAACTAGAACTAGCACTAGGTAGCCACTGATATCACGATGAGGAGGGAACTGCCACTCTTCAGTGAATGCCAAACAAGACGTTACGGAACTGATTTAACAAGAAATAAAATATATTAAGGCTATTTTTGAAAGAGGACCGTATAGTCTGTTGAGGCATTAAACGAGTAATGTACGTAACTGACATTTTGAATAATTTCACACTACTAATGTCAACCTAATTTTGGGATATGTTCTCCGATTTGCGAGATAGTGTACAAGTATTTTTACATATTTATTGAAATTTGAAATTCCTTCACTGCATTACAGCAATATGACTCAACACAAAATATTTTCAACAATATGCTTTGCACTCCGGTGCAGAATAATATACCGAATAGTGTGCAGGAATGCAGGAACTCGTTTATGGCGACCCATCATCTCACAGAAACAAAAGAACGCTCTACTAGATTAGAACGTTAAATTAAATGCATGAACGGATGCAAAAAGAGAAAGCTTCCAAATATAAAAGCCTTCTTCGAAAGATTATACGTTTATTTTTTAGCCGTAAGATACTAGGTATTAATGCTAGAACTCACGTCATTTGAGAACGTGTCTCACTTTTGCTGGGCTCGGTTGATGCGCTATTAGGACATAAGGCATTCTTGGAAAAACAAGCGCATTTTATAACTTGAGAGGCATTTCATACAGCAATAACTACTAATTAAGAGAAAGACAGCGGTCTCAAATTTTCATCTCAGTAATAGATGCTGCAAACGATATTCATGAAGCATACGGAAACAATAAAAATCAAGTAGGTTACTAGATGTAAATAAGGTAGCAGCCCAATAGTGGCTGTGAAATACTGACTGCCTTGCAACCGTGGTCACTCTGCAGCGGTGTTGGCCGCTGCTGTGCTGGTAGTGAGTGATAAACTGAACGTGGCCTCGCCCTCCTTGAGGGATCTCGCCACTGCTGCTGCTGTTGGACACCTGTGAACAAGTTCACTCTTCAGTAGTAAGAGCATCATTTACTAACGCAAGCATCACGCTCGCCTCGCATCTAACATTCGGATTCCTTTTGTTTGCCAGTACAAGCCTCTTCAAGGAACATGCCACAGTACGTAAATAAGATGTGTGGGTCTCAAGAGGAAATTAGCCTGGGGAAAATTGGAACATTTCAATGTTTGCAGCGTAAATTCGCATTTGAGGCGGTTTTGGGTGCAAAATGCATGGGAGTCATTTAATGTTTCACACCTTAACTGGGTCTGCCTTATCATTGTCCGTCCAATAAAAAATATGGACACTGCATTGTGATTGACATGAGTAAACCTAAAATTGCTCAAGCCTCTCTTGTAGTTATAAGTTTTAGGCTAAATGAACGTCCGATTTGGAAAGAATCATAATGCATGACTAGACTAGGTGCCTATGCCATAGAGGTAGCGTAAAGCATTAGAGAGAATGCTTTTTAAAAAGGCTTAATTTTGATTACTACACATCTCATTGAAAGAATGAATGCTGAAGGAAACTACTAGAGATTTTAAAAAATTCAACACAATGGTAACCAAGAAATGAGCTTAAAATACTCACTGTGAATAGAAACATTGTTGAACGAAAACTGACAGAAAACCTAATGGCCAATTTGGTTGACATGAAACTTGATGCGTAATTTGGCTGACATGAAACTTGATCCGTAATTTGGCTGACATGAAACTTGATGCGTAATTTCGCTGACATGAAACTTGATGCGTAATTTCGCTGACACGAAAACTTAATGGCTAAAATAACTGGCACAAACTCTACCAGCTAATTTGGCCGACACAAAATCCAATAGCTAATACGGTTATTGCAAAATCTAATGGCTAATACGGTTAATGCAAAATCTAATGGCTAATACGGTTAATGCAAAATCCAATGGCTAATATGGTTGATGCAAAATCTAATGGCTAATCTGGTTAATGCAAAATCTAATGGCTAATATGGTTAATGCAAAATCCAATGGCTAATACGGTTAATGCAAAATCCAATGGCTAATATGGTTAATGCAAAATCTAATGGCTAATATGGTTGATGCAAAATCTAATGGTTAATACGGTTAATGCAAAATCCAATGGCTAATACGGTTAATGCAAAATCCAATGGCTAATACGGTTAATGC
>JACJUY010008414.1:0-16061 GCA_014220935.1 Platorchestia sp. MABIK | reverse complement strand
AAAATCCAATGGCTTATACGGTTAATGCAAAATCCAATGGCTTATACGGTTAATGCAAAATCCAATGGCTAATACGGTTAATGCAAAATCTAATGGCTAATACTGTTAATGCAAAATCCAATGGCTAATACGGTTGATGCAAAATTCAATGGCTAATACGGTGAATGCAAAATCCAATGGCTAATACGGTTAATGCAAAATCCAACAGCTAATATGGTTGATACAAAACCCAAGAGAAGACCTCACCTCGAAGATGATGGTAATGGTGGTGGAAGGGGTGAGGCTAGCCACTCTCCACCCGCTGGTGCCACTCACGCCCACTTCAACTTCCGACACGTTGGGGCCCTTGATGTTGGCGCTTATGCACGGCCCCACACATCCAGACACTGGCGAGACACAACCTCACTTGCAATTGCGATACTTCAAATTGCGATGCTTGCTTCAATTGTGATGTCTAAATTGTGGTATATTTTCACAAACATAATTTTCAAAGATCACACAGACCTGACAACACACATATCGTTGTATTCTTGCTGTGCAGCGCCTTAGTACAAGGTGCATCTGATCAACAAGGATGGTCGAATATGTGCCCAAATCTGATAATACACAAACACAATAGTAATAACAATGCTGTGCAAGAAATTGATCTAATGTTATTTGAGCGGTGCACTTAAAAATGTGTGTTGCCAGGTTTTGAAAAACTCAGAAAATTGCAGAAACTATATCGACTAAATAATGCTCACCAACGACTGTTACATGCTCTGTTTCAATGCATAGAAGATCCCAGCTGCGACCATAAAATGCCTGAAGTGTGAAACACTCTGCCTACACAGGAGATTTCAACTGTCAATTTAGGTGTACAAAGCGTGTATGCACAACCGTTATTTATGGTCAGAATTTAATAGCCATGAAGTGATGCATAAAAAACTGAGGTAGAAAACTTCTTCAATCAGTTCCCATTACACGTCAAATACACATACAAGCAAGTTTATCAATTTTCCCCATTATTTACATAAACGCTTTCCTAAACCATAATACTTCGTCTGATTTATCATTAGAAAGTAATCGAATCAAAAAAGCATCAAATGAAAACAATTACATTATCATAGGTTTGCTAGTATTTCAGTATCTTCGACTACATCGCCACGAAGGTGACAAATTTACGTATCAGTTTTCTATACATCACCACGAAATTAAAGTAATACATAGTTGTCGTAAGGGTGATCATTATTACCGCCATTACAACATATATGGAAAGAGCAGCAAGCGACCGAACATTGTCACCCCATGAATTGGTCTCAAACCTTTCAACTCGCGAGAAGTTTTGACCTCGACGGTGGCATTGAAGGCCATCTCGAGGTGCCCGTCGTCGTCCTGTATGAACACGCGCTGGAACGTTTGCTTGAAGAGAGACGAGTTGAACGAGTCACCGAGCACCATATGGCCTCTGAAATAACGAGGGATGTTGCTTAGTGATGAGCTTCAACACGTTCATGGTACACGCGCTGCATCTAAGGCTTTACTTGTGTAGTCTGACCTAGTGCTCCTTGTGCATAGATAGGAACAGCGTCGTGAAATGGCATGCGTGCAACAATTTCACAAAGAACTACTGATGTTAGTGAACTGAGAACAATAACATTCTGACTACACACTAGCTTCTCGCAGTAATGAATAATAAATAATGAGACAGGAGGGCGGCTAGGTGTATACCTCTCATGGCGTATAAAACCATGAGGTAAAAATCCGGGAAACACTTAGCCACCTGTAAAGCTATGGATAATTTCTGACAGGGAACTAACTCATTCTGTTGCTGCCCACGTCCCACATCGTCAGACAATAATTACACACAGACACCAGGAAAGCAGTAGAGGAGAAATAAGCAGCAATTCAGTCATCACCAATCGTCATCATAAGCAAGCACCCAACAAGAGAAAATGGCCGTTGCAAATATGTGTGACGCTATGATGAGACATTTGAGTCACTGACAAGATAAGTCACCCAACACGACTGGCCCAGTTCGAGGCACACATTATTCAACACAATAAACAATACAACTCTCCTGAATTTAACATCTCAGCATGTTATTTGGAATTAAAATACGACAAATTATTCATTTCACTACAGAGACACAGTTACTGGCATACGCTATTTACTGCTCTAAGCCTCGCACAACACATCTCTCCTAAATTCAACATCACGGTATGTTATTCGAAAGTAAAATATGAAATGCTACACAACTTTTGGAGCAAGACTCACCCAGTGACTGGTACACGTTATTTAATTAACACTACAAGCCTCACACAAAAAAGCTATTCTGAATTGAACATCACGGCTTATGTTATTTAGAAATAAAATAAGAAATGTTACACCTCGTCTCCCGGAGCAAGACTCACCCAGTCAAGTTACACAGATGCTTCATCTCGTAGAGGCCAACCTGGTCGAGGGCGCAGGCGTACAGGTCTACGGCGTGCCCGTTGGCGGCTGCCCGTTTAGCCACGCCCTCGTAGAACTTGTTTGCCTTCTTCACGTACTTTGCAGAGTCCTGAACACAAAGTCACAGTTCACTCTCTACATATTGAATTCTCAAAATTTAAAGCTTTTATTGATTGAAAATGCTCACATTTATACAAAGTTGACAAGATGTTTAGGTAAAAAGGAAAACATTTTCAGTCATCTCCCAAGTTGGGAAGCTCTCGCACAAAAAAATGTGGTGTTGATCTGTAACTCTCGTTGGAAGTTACCGGAAGAAATTTATTTTTGCAAATTATAAGTACAGAAAGATCAAGAATGAAATTAACATGCCCAGATTACCGTTCTGTACCACGAAAAATTTAAACATTACCATTTTATTGCACTGAAACAAAATGATAAAACACTATACAGTTGGTTCCTCACTGATCAAAGGGGGAAAGAGTCAAAATAAAGTACAATAGCCAATAAAGAGCACAAGACCTTTTCAATGTCGTGGTGACTCCTGATGGGGTTCTTGAGGTCATCATCGACCACCATGCCAGGGCCGTACGAGCAAGCGCCGCCCACGAACGTCATGATGCGACCCCCGCAGTTCGGGTAGCATGCCTGCAACGACAGCGTGCTTAACAACTCGTAGTGTACACCAAATTCTAGTTTTCATATGCGAACTCGCTCAGTCAAAAGCTACTAGATACTATTGTGGCTAGGGAGACAGCATGCTCAACCACTTGTAGTACACATTGAACTCTAGTTTTCACACGCTAATTCCCACAGACAAGAATGACTGGATGCCATTATGGTTAGGGAGGTTTAAACCAATACATTGAATTCAATTATGATCTAAGCGACTACAAGCCTCAATATTAGAATTTCCTCATTATGACGGAACTTCTCGCTTTTTTTGGGTGCCCTCAATGAAGTTTATCACTTCACGTGACTCGTTGGATAGACTTTTCCAGTACGTTAATGCATCCGAACCTTGATAAGCCCAAAATATTGAAGCAAGAACATCATCTTGAAGCTGAAGTTTCATTTTCAATCGGCTACTAACAATAGCCAAACATTATTGGCTATTAACAATGGCCGGCAGTGGTAAACTTCTCCCTGTCAAATTTTAATGCCAATAATATTCAAATCTTCCATCTGCGCACAACGAATGGGACATTAACCGCTGACTTCATTTATACGTTGATGAGCAGTTATCAACTGCCTCCTGAACAAGTAAGAAATTGATGATGCCTTTAAAACTTCTAAAATAAACTTAGTATTAAATAGATGCTGTTGGTTTAAAATTCCCAAACCACTTAAGGTGTTTCACAGATCTGATTGCACTATTTAGAACAGGAATCTATGTTTAGTTAAAAGAACGTGGAATCTATGCTCAATGGTGTTCTCACACAAAATCCCCTACACATAGAAATGGCAAGTAAGAAATGAAATTATGAATAAAATAAAAGTCGAAGTAAGTAATAGGTGCTGGAAGCAGCGCAGCAGTGAACCGAAAAACGATGGTCGTAACCAAACTAAAAAAATGTTCTGTTCCAACAAAAAGAAGGAAATAAGTTACTCAAACTCTTGCACTCCTACTCCTAATCCGCCATGCTTAACTTATACTTCCAGTTTATTTAGATTTGAGCAAATCATAACTTGAAATAAAAAATTCAGCCCTTAAATTTGAAATGGATTTTCTACCAGAGCAGAACTTCAAAAGCCGCAATTTTAAATTCAAACCTCACAACCATTGAGCGCAACGACGACCTCACCTCGAGGAGCCCCACAGCGATGGTGATCGCCGCCCCTGTCGCTCTCAGGGCCCGGTGTCCGGACTGTGTGGGCCATGGGTCCCGCCTGAGGTCTCCTATGATGTCCTGCAGCAGCATCTCGCACTCCGACACGCTCTGTACAAATCTGTTCGGCTGCGCTGATGGCAAGCCTCCCTGCAGGAACAGTGTATCTTCAATATTTGACATGATAGTCTGGGTTTGTTAGCGCTTCAGTGCACCCTCAGTATCTGAGATGGTAGTGTAGGTTTGCTAGCGCTTCAGTGCACCCTCAGTATCTGAGATGGTAGTGTAGGTTTGCTAGCGCTTCAGTGCACCCTCAGTATCTGAGATGGTAGTGTAGGTTTGCTAGCGCTTCAGTGCACCCTCAGTTTCTGAGATGGTAGTATAGGTTTGCTAGTGCTTCAGTGCACCTTCATAATTTGAGGTGATTGGAGTGACATACATTTGATCACGCATCAGTAGCTCAGACTACATTGTGCAGAAGTCACACAAGTTTGAGTGCAAGTTTCCTCACATTACTATTATGAATAAACTGTGAATAAGTATCGTGTAAATATTTGAGATGCTGTTTGACATCATGGTTCATGTGAGTCTGTTAGGCTGTACTCACAGTAGTTCAGAGGGAATAATTTCAAGGTACAACGTGTTATTACCTTGAATAAGCAGATAGTAACTTCACAACAGGTATTTAGAATAAGAAACAGAAATTTCAGGTTGCAAAATAACAGTATAAAAGTATCCACTTTTACTCATGTTTCCACTTAAAAACAATCATCTGTTTGTTAACCAACGAAATCTCTATTTTGCTCGAGATCATATTTTTTTAATATCCTATTCAAAGTCCATTCATACTTTACGCATTTTGAAAACAAACTATTTCTAAGAAATAACTCATACATAAACAATTTTTTTACATTAATTCCCAGAAGCAAACACTACCCAAACCACTCATGATGGTTTAACTGTCCTCCTCTTCATTCAATTCATCTCCCCCAGCTTGTATTTAATTGCAGTAAAATCTTATAACAGTCACCAGCTTCCTCTTTTGTTCACTCGACTCACTTCCTGAATATTACAACTAACAAGGGCATAGCATAACAACACATGATAACCACCCTAACCATACAACGTAATTTTAAAAATAACCAATTTCTTCTCTGTGTACGAAATAGCAGCCATTCACAATCGGCCGATCCGCAACAGCTCATGTAAAGCTGTTGTTAAAACACAGAGAAGGCTCTCTCACCTGCCCCTGCTGCGACTTCATGCCCACACCAAGGTACTCCTGCACACTTTTGGCAGTCTGGTCCTTGTTGCCCGGAAACACGAACTGCTTGCGCATCCCCTCTGACGCAAGCACGTGCACCTGCGACACACGTTCATTGTAAAGCTAGAAGCCCAAACAACCCCGAGTAACTCCAATCACATTTTAGTTTAACTGCGAGACAGTGTTTCATAGTTTACTTTCATCAAAAGGTGAATTAGAGTAAATTTTCACAAGTTTACTATGATGGGTAAAAGTTCGATGGCTAAGACGATTTAAAAACTTGCATCATTAGCAGGTACGATTAAAGACCTTGCAAGACCTATAATACACCTTCAAAATGAGCAGAACGTGCAAGTGGAGGCAGATGATGTCCCACACAAAACAAAAAACTTCTATATTGCAGTGAGTTGGATAACTTGCAAGTACGAGTATTTTCCATAACTTGAATAATTTCTCTCTGCTTAAATTTTCCTTGGTTAGCGATCATTTGCTCCGGCAACTATTTGCTAGAAAAAATTGTTGTTGGTTAAAATAACAACAAGCAGAGCACTGGATGCATCGCTTTTCTTTGATTAAAGGAGAAATGTCCTTAATGAAAACCAACTCCAAAAACGGATCTATTTAAAATAAAGGAAAAATGGTTGGCGAGTTTATTTGATGAAATAAAAAGTATCAACACAACAGATATTTCCAAACCCCACGTCATCACTTTAAAAACGTCCAGTATTAATAAGCATAACTTGCTAAAATAAAACCACCAATCTGGACTAACAACCGTAATATAATGAAAATGCTTGCTCAACAAACTTCTTGAATTGAAATACAAAGCACATTTTTTTTGGAGAAACAGGTACCAACAACAACGCTTGCAATTTTTTTGTGAAACGGATACCAACAATCATATTTACCTGTTTTTTGTGAAACAAGCACAAATAATTATGGATGCCTGCTCTTTGTGAAACAGGCACAAACAATAGCACCTGCCTATTTTTCTTGAAACGCACCAATAATTACGGTCGCCTGATGAGCTTCTAGAACCCACGTTCGTGAGACAAGTGCATTGACTACGATGCTCATCAAATGAGCTTCAACAATTTCTCGCGTTCCTGCTTGTTTGATTATAAATTAATTTTAGCCTCCCTTCACCACAATAAAGATGTTCAAAAAGAGGAAGAAAGAAGGCACCATTTAGTACGAAGTTAAGAGAATGTGGAATCAATGCACAAAGGGTGTTCCCACTAAAGATCCCGTGCGCATAGAAACAGTAAGGTAAGTAGGAAGGTTATGAAACATGATAGAAGTTGAAGAAGAAAGTCGGAGGTGCTGAAAAACAGGACAGCAGTGAACCGAAAAAAGATGGTCCTAAACAAAACAAAATTATTTAAACAAAAAGAAAGCTTACTTAACTCTCAGCTCAAGACTTCACATTTTCCCCCCTGATAGCGCCAATTATCGCGTCCCTGCTGGCAAGCCAGCACTAGTAAAGCATCATTTACATAAGCAGCAAGCGACACGCTCGCCTCGCACCAAACACACGAGTTCCCTACGTCAGCAGCAGCAGCAGTCTACAGGCCTGTTTGGCTGGAGTGCTCCTACAAGACGCA
The DNA here is from genome assembly GCA_014220935.1 of Platorchestia sp. MABIK. Taxonomy (NCBI): domain Eukaryota; kingdom Metazoa; phylum Arthropoda; class Malacostraca; order Amphipoda; family Talitridae; genus Platorchestia; species Platorchestia sp. MABIK. Next base: position 8,934 of record JACJUY010008414.1, on the reverse strand, counting down.
CCTGAACGTGTCTGCCGAAGGTGATGAGGGCAACCAGGGCAGTAGGCGGCATGAGGCTGAGGCTCATGCTGGTGCTATCCTTGAGGGAGTTGAGCTCCTCCTCGTCCACACACAAGTCTATCACGAACACGAAGATGGGAGGCAGCACAGGCTTCCGCTGGTGACACAATATTCAAGTTACTCTACAGCTCATGGTTGCACACCAAATGTTCTATTTTATCTTGCATTATCTATGGTATGGTAGGTTTGATTTTATTGAAACAAACTCGGTAGTTATATAATATTAAGACAAAGTCAAATTGAACATTAATACATTCCTTCGTATTGGGACATACGTGTACCAATGGGTAAATTGCTCATTTATGTACCAATATTAGTGAATGGCATTCCATGCTTCATGACCTTTATCAGCAATAAATATTACAACCTAATAGGTCATATTGCAATTGCATTTCTAATCTGTCTTAGGAAGGATATAAATAAATTTGAGCAGTACTTACAACATAACCAAACCCACCATTATCAACCACGGAAACGGAGCAAACGTGTTAAAATGCGTACGCATTGAAGCTTAGAAATGAATCATTTAAAGCCTCTACAACGTCCAGTTGAAATCAAAATTTATAAATAATGCTGCAAATTTAATTATAAAAAAATCCAGAAAGTGACCAAAAATTTCAGCATCATGCAAGAAACACCGTTCAATAGTTGGATTACAACCCAAAAAACAAGGCCATTTGTTACATTAAAAAGTGCACACTGGTGACTGTGCGCGGGTATTAAAGAAAGTCGTGATATTTCTCTTCTGCTATGTTCTTACTCATGCGCCTCACGGCATGAGATTTGGTTTAGCAATGCAAGAAATGGCTCCTCTGCTCGTTTTCATTGCCATATTCTGCTCTACTCTAAACTGTTCTTGCAACACATCGCAAACTCGCGGCACTGACCACGAGAGTGTACTCAATGGTGGAGAAATTAGGGAAGAGCTCGGCAGGCCTGTTGCTCTCGCTCATGTTGGTGTAGTTGCTGGGGAACTGGTTGCGTTGGAAGCAAAAGCAGCACACCCAGAGTTTAGATCGGTAGTCAACCTGTGCCATGGAAAGAAATTGGACAATGAGCAACTTTCCCACTAAGGTTGGAATCTTAAGCTGCTCAAAAATTAATAGATGAACAAACCAAAGAAGCTTTTTCCAACCAGAATTCGACATGGATCTTACCGTCAATTTTATAGCTATTGTCATTACCAAATAATGTAGAAACAAAACAAGTAAGAAAATCAAGGATCTCCTGTTTATAAAAAAGCTATAAACACTAATGCAGGATGTTCTCAGTTCCTTTGTCAAATACTACTTGCGCCTGACCATACATACCTATGCTTTTCTACTTAACTGACTGCAGTAAATCTAATATAATATTATGCCAGTCATTTAAAGAACCCCTCATGCACAATAAATGTGATCTCAAGGTTGCCATAAATGGTTGCCAGAAGGAACCATTTAGGATAGACTAGATTTTAGATTAGATTATATGTTAGTTTAAGCCTCCCTAACCGCTACAAAAAATAAAGAGCATATCGAAGAGAGAAACGCACCATTTAGTATGGAGATAAGGGATTGTGGAATCTATGCCAAAGGGTCATAGAAACAGCAAGTTGAGAAAAGTTTATGAAACAAGATATCAGTAAAAGAAGAATGTAATAGTTGCTGAAAAACTGTGAACCAAAATAAAGTGGTCCTTAATTAACATAAAAAAAGTCCTACCTAACTCTCAGCTTGGGCCATCACACATTTTTCCTCTGGGTGTGTTAATTCCTATAGATCCAATAATTGTATCTTCTTAAGAGGTTAGTATGGACTTTAAAAAACAGAGAATCTATGCAGAAGAGTTTCCACTTACAAAACATTGCACATTGAAACAGCAAGGCAGGATGGAAGCAGGAAGATTAAACAGAAAAAGTATGACAAAGAAGGCACGAAAAAATAAAATCAAAAAAGGTACAAACAATGTAGTCCTGAAGGCCTTCCAACAGCTGAGGTAAACTAACAGTATCATCCCTGGGGGCACCACTCCCCATCACATCAGATAGACCCACCTAACTGACCTGAACCTATCATTTATCTAATGCCTCCACAGGTGATTTAGGATCATCAGTTTTCGAGATAGTATTCAACACTGTTGACAACACATAATTTTTTAGTATCCCCATGGGATATCCCATTCAATGATTAATTATTAGTTAATGCCTCCCTAACTCTAACACAAGTGTTTCCATGAAAGAAATGAGGAAGGCCCCAGTTACTATACAATTAGGGGGTAAAGGAATCTATGCACAAGGTGAGCAAAAAAATATGGTCCAATACAAAACAAAAAATAACTTTTCTATTTCAACCCAAAAATATGGTCTGTAACAAAATAAAAAAAACTATTCTTTATTAACACGAGGAAGGCCTGCCTAACCTTCAACTTACGACCTTGCATCTTCCCCCTGGGAGCGATAATCGTCATTGATAAAATATTTATTTCCCCTTGAAAGTAGGGATATCACACTACAAACTAGCCGAATGAAGAAGGTTCACACCTGGCAGAGTACAACATAAGTTCATACCTGGCAAAGAGGGTTGAGAATCGCCTGGCACTGCTGTCTGGTGCAGCGCAGTGGATCGTACAGCAAAGGAGGGCAAACATCGACGGTACGCCGCTTCAGCGGTGTGAGTAGACAGCCCACTGGCACCACCATGCGAGTTGCTTCTACTCGAGTTGTTGGCCAAACATTCCATGAAAAACGTACTCCCTGTGAGAGTAAGAAGAAATGTGGTTATGGTATCCAGGATTTAACTTCCAGTTAATGATGACAGATGCATACATGGTGCTTTGAAGCACCAGCAAGTTAGTGTAGTTATTAACAACAGCAACATGAATTTGCAACTATGAAAATACAAATGCCTTCATATGCTAAAATATTATCTGCAATCTACATAGCTCTTCAATCTTCAAGTGAAAGTGGGATTTATCTTCAAGTAAAAGTAAAATGTGGCTAAAAATTGCATTCAACAATACTTGAAATTTTCCTAAAATGCAAGCTTAAGTGAATTATAAGAGTCGGCTGGAAAATGAGAGAAAGTTCATTTCCCATCAACTTGAAACCATCGGTTGCAGCCAACAAATTAGAATCACATCTTGAACCACAAGAGTTACCAACTCAGAGAAACTCTTGACATGCTAAGAAAAACTCCAGACATGCTTTTTAGCATACATCTGAACTCTAAAAGGGTCAGGTGTGCGCTCACAAGAATGTGTCTCATTTTGGAACTGAAATTCAAGTTCTCACAACAAATGCAATAAAATTAAAGAAGAAGTATACCCCTTTCAACATGTTTCCCTAATTTAGAGTTATAGTTTTTCAATTAAAATAGAATCAAAATTTTGTTAACTATATTGGGTATTCATTCTAGTAGATATTCAATTCTAGTAGGTGACTAACAATGAAACATGAATTTGATCCCTTGGCTCTTGTTACTCTTGCTCATTGCAGGAAACCTATTTCTGTACTAAATGAACTAAACTGTGTCACAATCTGAACATGTATAAATTCAAGGTGAATCTTTTACTGTGAGAATTTTTCTTTGAAATATCTCTAAATTGGAATACAAACATAGGGATTTCCATAAAAAAAGAGAATGAAGCTATCATATAAAGTTATAGTAGTAACTTAATGTAATGCCTAATTTCAAAAACTTTGCTGCCAAAAATAAAGAGTCCTTCAAAAAAGAAGGTTTGTAGGACAGAAAATTGAATATGACAATGACCAACTGATATTATTCAAGGCAATTGAAAAATATACAAAGTAAAGCACTTTCTATCAAATTTTGATGTAAGCCAAAGTCAAAACCAAAATTAAAAGGCTTCTGAGTTTGGAGTAGCCAAATGATAGATAAACCAAAGCTCAACTAACTTCATTGCTTTCTTGAGTCTCGATAAATTCATCCATTGAGCCTGCTTGTTGCTGCTGTTGCTGCTGCTGCTGCATGGTGTCTTGGTTGTACTGCTGCTGACCAAACTGTTGTTGTTGTTGTTGGCCAAACTGTTGCTGCTGGCCATACTGTGCTTGCTGTTGTTGGGGTTGGAACTGCTGTTGCTGAGGCTGGCCAAACTGCTGTTGCTGCTGCTGTTGAGGTTGCTGAAATTGCTGGCCATTGTACTGACCAAACTGCTGAGGCTGCTGTGCCTGTGGCTGCTGTTGCTGAGGTTGCTGCTGCTGCTGCTGCTGCTGTGGTTGCTGGCCGTAAGCCTGACCTTGGTAGGGCTGATACATTGTGAAGTCCTGCAAGCCATAATCCAGAGGTAAAGCACTCACTTATGAATAGAGCTTAGAATTATACCATTATTTTTTTTTACACAAGTTAATCAGAAAAAAATTTACAGACTAAGAATTCATACTAAATTTATCTTAGAATTTTAGCTTTATTTATCTTTCCACATGTTAATTGGATGACCAAATTAACAGGCTAGGAATCAAAACACAAGAAAACCTGCTGATACACAACAAATTTCCCTTCTACATTCATTTCATGTAATAAAGTCAATAACCATGCTGAAGGCAAGAGGCTCAATTGGAATGAAAGTTAAGAATTGTTTTCATACAAAGGAAAAGCTTGTTCAGGTTTAAACACAAACAAAATTAACACAAATCATGTACCAATAGAAGAAACTACCCAGGCTTATTTCTTATATTAAACATATTTTCCCCTGAACAATATAATGTTGTCAAACAAAGCTATTTTAGAAACCCAGTGTAATTTGAAACAATCATTACACACTACATAAGAAAAACTTGAGTATCCAAAGTTTGAGAAGAATCTCAAATCTAAAATGTAGGAAGTAAACTTCAATATTTTCAGTGCACTTTCAATTGATCCATTGAAATGCTCAAGAAACAGACAAAAATTTATGAAATTGTATAAACATGTGAGTTGAATTTGGAATCATATTAGAAATCATTCAACTCCCCCCAAAAGAAATGACTACTTACCCAACCGAAGTAATTCAGAACACATTTAACATGTTCAATAGATTTGTTATTTTTAGAGCTTATTGGATTACAAAACTTAAATGTTTACTTTTTTTCAAGAGATTCATACCTGAAAGTACTTGTGTTGAAAACATTTCTAAGAAAATGGTGCAAATAAAATTGTCTACCAAAAGCTAATATGATGCATCATGATTATGATTATAAATCTAAATCTATTTTTAGCCATGCTTAACAAAAAAGATACTTCAAACAAGACCCACAGCATACATAGGCTAGTGAGAATTTCAGAATCACCAGACATACAGCTAGACTCTACCACATCCCAATGCATTTTTGTATTTTATAGAGATTCTACCAACACATACTAACTGCACAGTCTCTGCTTATATAACTAGGTTATACAGGGTGTTATCTGATTTTTCATTTCCAAATTTTACTACTTTTTACTACTTATTTTTTGCATAGTGAATGTTGTCCAAATGTCAAGATATTAGTAATCGGCCTATAATGAGTAATTTGAGTCAATAATATACGCAATACCACAGGTACAAATAAGCTCCAACTTTTTTAATACTAAATGGAGCAACCAAAGCATTACTGCAAAAAAAGTTACCTAAATTCCTAAGGTACCCCGTCCTAAATGAACTCCAACGAATGTTTGGCAAAGACCTTGTCTTAAGATCTTTCAATTATGAAGACAACAGTTCATCATTTGGAAAAAAAAAACTGAATAGAAACTAGTAGATTGTCAGATCCCTTTACAGCAGGGTAGAGTATCAGGGAATTTTATTACTATGGCACTTTCTATTTTAGTACTATTTTATTTATCACTATGGCACTTTGGAAATATGAGTTTGTGGAATATTTCTATCACACCTCAAAATCTAAATCGGCACCCTTATTATGATCAATAATGGTAACAAATAGGTTATTAACAAGTCATATTACAGAACAAATCACAAAAATTTTATGTAACTTTGCTATGTATAGTAGAAAAATGAACTTTGATTACATGGAGCATCTCCATGCTCCTATGACGACATCCTGGAGGTAGATTAGATAATAGGTTAGTTTAAGCCTCCCTAACCGCTACAAAAAAGAGCGTTTCAAAGAAAGGAAGGAGGAAGGCACCATTCAGTATGGATATTAGGGAATGCGGAATCTATGCAGTATGCCTAGAAACACTAAGTTGGGAAAGAAGTTCGTGAAACAAGATAAAAGTTGAAGAAAAAAGTAGTAGGCGCTGAAAAACAGGGCAGCAGTGAACCGAAAAAGGTGGTCCTTAACATAGCAAAAAATATTTCATTTAAAAAAAAGAAAGCCTACCTAACTCTCAGCTTGGGCCCTAACATCTTCACCCTGGAAGCACTAATTCCCATATACAATAATTGTATCCCCCTGAGGGGATATCCTGGAGGTAACTGAATCGCCATGACTGCCAACAGGAACTTCAAAGGAACTTCTAAGGAACTTGACTCTCTTTGAATTGATTACACATTGTATTAAAAAATAATTTCATAGCATAACCCTTTCAGTATTTAGACATAAATTATCGTCATTGGAAAGAGAAAACTTCCAGCTTTACAAAGAGATAATTTTTTCAGAAAAAAAATTTATGGTTACAGTAAATCGTTGTTTCCCCACATCGAAGTGGACAGAATAAACTCCAGTCATTTCAAAGAAAGATAATACTGCTCACAATCAAGCTCAGGTCCAAAAAAAAAACTTTCTGGATATAAATGAACTGCGGAGAAGTTCCTTTGACATCATTGCAATGTTTCTATCCTGCTGCAACAACTTTGAGTGTGAGAATATTTGTCTTTGAATAAGAATTGGAAGGTTACATCAAGTTTATGATAATCAAGATTTTACCAGCCAAATATATGACTTCGAATTAAACACTATTCATTCGGAGGAATCAAAATGGAATAAGTTTGATTCAGGACTTACTTTTTGGAAATGACAGCAGGAGTCTCTAAAAGCTAATTGAGAATAATTTTATTTCTGTGCTTACGTTTGTGAATAAATTACTCTAATTTTTTAGTATACAGTGCACAAAAAGAACAATTATGCCAACTATGCTGAATATACCACGGGCAACTGCATTCACTAAAGATCAAATCCAATAAAATGTAATGGTTATTTAGTGAAAAGTACAACTACCTATTTGAAAATTTTGGCAAGTTATTTAACGTTTATTCATACAATTTAAAGAAAGTTCATAAGATATTTTACATTGAAAGAATCGTAATTCGCAATAAAATATAAATAACTTTACTTGACAAATGTTTTTTAATCAAAGCTACTTGATACACTTCCACAAGAAAATATGTAGCTAGGCTATTTCATTTTTCCCCCCGATCGGTTATATGCATATTTGATACATTAGAACAAAAGATGTCATATGTCGACCTCATAGTCATAAATGCACAATTTTTAAATTCTTATTTTATTTTCAATATTAATCCCTGATATTGCAAGTTCCTAAGCTTGTATTTCAATGTAAGTGTGCACCAATAGAAGTGTTTTCAACAATGCATCATCGCTGGTATTAAGTTTTTTTAATTTATATTTATACGATTTATGAAACCACGATTACCGCATCAAAGCAAAAGCCGTTTTTTATTGTCTTCTCTCAATAATGTGTTAATGATAAAATGGCTCAAATGAACCTTCCATCATAAAACAACTTGATAACTTTCAGATCAAACTGAATGAGAAGAAAAAGTGAACTATTTTTACTGTCGTTTGCAAAAATTTTGGAGCTTTTTTCTATTTTGCGTCCTGCAATCCTACAATTACACTACGCTTCACTGGAATATTTTCCATAAACTGAGACAAATTTCTGATTAAAAGAGAAATAAATTTAATATAAAATCTTTATACTCTATATACATCTCTAACATTACTTTAAACTTTCACAGAATTATTCCACTTCACAATTATTTACTACTCTGAGGCAAATTTTACTACTTTTTACTACTTTTTTTACTACTTTCCAAATTTTGCTACTTTTTACTACTTTACTACCTAGTAGACACCCTGTTATAGGATTGCTCTGATCATAAAAAATCTTTGCCTAAAATCCACCTGTTCCTGAAAATTAGATCCCATAAAGACATACAAATGGCAGTTTAAAATTATTGTAGTTAAAGTAGGAATATGTAGTAGTACTTTAAAAATATTTTGAAAAATGACTGGATGAATATTTCTGACCATTGCTAAAACTATCTGCAGAGCCAGGAGGTATGCCAAAACATAAGATAAATAGATATTTCAAAAATAGTTAAACTTAATAACTAAATTGTAGTTACCTTCATGGACAGCCTTTCAAAAAGAATTACAACTTAACTTCAATAACCTAAAAAGAATACAAATTTTCAGATTCAGCATACAGTACCTACCTATATAAAAATAGTGAATACCATGAGCAGTTAAGTCTTGGGTTAACAAGTTAATTAATTTAAAGCTTACTAAGAGCTAAAAATAAAAAGGTTGAATAGAGTTTTATTGCATTTATCTTCAAAATTCTTTCACAAATGGTTTAGACAATACATACAAAATCATTCAGTGAAAAATAATTATACCAATTACATTTCAAAAAAAAATTTCAAATCCTTTTTATCCAGATTTGAAAACATTTAATAATGTCTTAAATGCCAAGATGATTTGGCATAGAATCTTCTTGACAGCAGCAAAAAAATAAATATATCATTGATGGCAAAGAAAAATTATAATAAATCTTTGTTGGCAGCAGTCAACATCAGCACTATTTTATTTTAGGCAACAACACAATGCTTGTGATCTAAAGTGCAAGCCTGTTCCAACTCCATTATATTCTAGAATAAAAAGAAGAACCAGAGTAAAAACGAACATTACATTTATTGCAAACGTTTCGGAATTAA
>JACJUY010008413.1:26787-38201 GCA_014220935.1 Platorchestia sp. MABIK | reverse complement strand
TTGTAGTTCCCTTCAATTTTGTGTTCTTTGTAAAATTTAACTGCGCATAATTTGATAACTGTCCTTTCCATACTCACGCTGGAGGGAAGCCTGTAATATGTAAATTCTTTTGTGTAACGGAAGTTTCTTTAGAAAACTCCGTTTTTTTTTTCTGCCGGGATTGTGTCGCAAATCCAGCCTTGCTCCTTACTAAAGTCCTATGCAAGACAGCCCATATCTTGCATAATTAGGAACTAGGTCTTCTTTTATATCAAAACTGGCCTGAAAAGTAAGAAACGCTAACTATTTATGACAAGCGGGGCAATGGTGGGAGTGCTTCACTTTCCTGGCGACCTTAATAACTTTGGACATGCATAAATTGTTCGTTTGTCTTTACGAGCGAATCCGAAGCCTCAGCTACGGATCCGAGCGAAGTTGAGGAGGGTGCCTTCGCGGGTTGCTTCCTCAGATGAAGATGATACGTGGTCCGGGGCGCATGTCTACAATGTGCTCTGACCTATACCGGCCCCGCTTCAGGGAAGCTTAATCCTTGACAGCCGGCTTTTTGTGGAGAAATGTTCACCGGAACATAATCTTCGAACGAAAATTCGAGGTGAGCATTCTCTTTAACTATTGTCCTACTTGTCATGAAATTTTGTTATTGTAGCGTGTACTGACCCCGTTCAGGGTGTCAGCTAAAGACTATGTTTCCTGTGCCAGTTAGTTCTGGAAGTTTTCGCCGCTGAAGCGGGTTGGCGAGACAATACATTGATGGTAAGTATGCTCTTGTGAGGAGCATTCTGAGCAATGTTGTGTTTGTTCGGTGCATTTGTATGTTGGGTGGTCTTCGTATTTATAGCACTTGTAACAGATGAGGATGTGTGCGTATTTTTCTTGTTCACATTGATGAGGTGAAATTTTTGTGTGAGACATGTAAAATCCATCTAGGAGGATCCTTTGTGCAGTAGTGGTATCAGAAGTTATTAGTTTGATTAGATGCGTGTATGGTTTGATTTTTACTATTTCTGTCACGGTTTGCCATGAGTTTTGCTGTTGGATTTCTGCTTTAATTTCGTCTGCAGGTCGTAAGCCTATCTCATTATCAATTTGTCTGACAAATATTGATCTTTTAGCTCGCAGATCTGGGGGAATGACAGGAATTATATTCAGCTTTTGGAATGCGTTAATTGCTTCATTCGAAGTTACCTTATCAACTGAAGAGACATCGTCAGTAACTGCTTAAAAACCGGTTTTAGTGGAAGTTAACCTGATAAGGGGGGCGTCCAAGTCTTTAAAAGTTGTTTCGGAAATTTCTGTTTTGTCCACTGGTTTTGAATTATTGATAAATTTTAGTTGTACTCTGTATGATGGTGATTTTTTTCTAGGTGCAGTACTGGTTGCGGCACTGTTGGGGTTTGGTGGTATGAGCAGCGTAGGCGGAAGGTTGCTAGTGTTTAGGGAGAACCCGGAATTGTATTCCTAGTTTTAGAAGATGAGCAAGGGTTTTGAAGAAGAAGGGCCCTGGGGGGCGGCTACCCGAGCCTCCCCGCCCAGCACCAGCTCCCCTCCCCCGACCTGGGGGAAGCATTCGGAAAAATCCTAGTCCTACCCTACTATATTTACAATACAATTATGCAAAATTACAATGCAATATATACAATACACAACTATCCAAATCAAAAAACTGAACTAAAGGCACACCTAAGCAGCGCTGTTCCACTAAATGAGATATTAACTAATTAACAAATTTCAGAGTAAATAATTAACAGTGAACTATACACTATTAAAACATTAAACTTTACAATATTAATACATTTAAATTCGACATGTATGCACAAGATCACAATGAATTGAAAATCACACACAAAAATGGAAAAAGCAATAGTTGAAAAAATGTTCTCACCTCTGGCCCGGAGGGGATGCTCCCGGGCCGGTGGTCAACAACCACACTCCGTTTCTTCGACTCAACTGTCTCAAGCCTCCGAATGGAAAGAAAAAGAGCTGAAGAAAGTATTAATTATATGCTTTTCTTCCACCACAGAAAAAAGTCAGTGACCATTAACGGCGCATTCACGGGGGAACTGGCGCGGTGTGTGTGTGTCGATGCTTATAGAAAAGACGGAAGGAGAGTTTGACACAGAGTGTGCCGGGAAGAGAAGAGGNGTTCACCGGAACATAATCTTCGAACGAAACTTCGAGGTGAGCATTCTCTTTAGCTATTGTCCTACTTGTGATGAATTCTTATTATTGCAGCGTGTACTGACCCCGTTCAGGGTGTCAGCTAAAGACTATGTTTCCTGTGCCGGTTAGTTCTGGAAGTTTTCGCCGCTAAAGCGGGTTGGCGAGACAAATTATAGGTAAGAATTTATTAGTGATAAATTACAGTAATGTATTTTATGCAAAGAATTAAATTATTTAGTACATAATGAGAATTTTTATGATTTAAAGCTCATGCTACAGAAAACACAACTGGAATAAATGCCGTTCGATTTCGAATATCGCCGACAATGATAACACACAATGGGAAAGACTGCTATCACCTAAGGGCCGTTTACACTAGGCGACATTTCGGCCGTGAGGCGCGACACGTGTATACGAGGCTCACCACAGAGGCTCAGATTCGTGTGTATGTATACGAAGTTCCCTATTCGATCTGATCAAATTCGTGAGGCGCAACACACGAGAGCCTTGCAACTCTGTACCCGGCCAGTGTGCAGTTAGCAGTCATCAGGTGAGGTGTTGTCCTTTGCTCATCCATTATGGCTGGCGCAACTTTTCAGTGAGAAGCTACGTTGCAATTAATTGAAATGTATTGAGCCCATGAATCCCTACGCCATAATCCCTAAGCAGCAAGTAAATGAATCATAATTTGAAGAAGGCTGCTTTCCATTATATATCAATGAAAATGAACGGATATGTTTATATTTCGATCATAAAAATAAAGAAATGATTACATAGCCTACGATGCAGCAACAATGTTTAGACTAGCGACTGCGATCCACCTCTAATCGCGGTTATTGACGCACATACTCATTTTGAGAAATTGAGCAGCGTGCGCCACTGTGCGTGCGTCCAATGTCTAGTGTAAGCGCTCATGGCTCTTGTGAGGTGCCGCATGAGGCGTATACACGTGAGCCTGCGACAAAATGTATACCAGAGGAAACAGGGCTTTAGTAATGCACCTAATGTCACCTTGGAGGACCGCCAGATGACGTGGGGTTGCAGCAAGGATGGCGATTGAGTGACTGTTGAGGGCGAAGCGACTGCAGAGGCAGTAGAGATGTGGTGCCCGAAAAATTCAAGAATGATTATTGCAAATCGGGATTTAAATAAAGTAATTTTTTTAGCCTTAAAAGCCCTTTCTTAAAATAAAATAAAATAAAATAAAAACTAACGTCGAGCGTCTAACGAGACGAGTTGCACAAGTCTATGTGGCAACATTTGCCCCTCTTCATGCGGTGTGCGATAGGCAGAGGTCTATTGCCGTGCTAGCTTTCGTTGTGATAACATCAGTTGCATTGCCTTAACAACCCTCTGGGGGCTCCCTATGCTTCCTCTTTTCCTTTTACCGTGTTACTCATTTTGCTCACTCCACTGACCATTACTTATTGTCAACGTACTCAGTGACCTAATTGCCCACCAGGGATTCCTTTATCTATCATAAGACAAAATAAATTAGACAAAAATAACTGTCTTGTTCCTGCACCCTACTAGTAATTATTCCCAACAATCAAATTGAGGGGGTATCTCATCCTTTTTGTTACTCCCATATTTTGGTGACCCCTACACTCCAACACCCATCTCATTATTTTTACGGATCAACAACTACCAATTATAACATTTACACAAACACGGTAGTACAAGGGGTAGCTATTCGGTCGCCGAAGACTGCCTGACGCCTGCCCCACCCAGCTCGGACACCATCAACAAGAAAGAAGACCCAGCGGGGCGTCCAAAAGCTGAAGACAGCGATTAAACCGAACTTGAGTGACCCCCCTTTCCCCCCGACGGTTGCCGTAGAATTTTGTTTTGTTACAAAAAAAAATTTCTGTGCACCTATCATAATCCTCGGCCAGTTAGTACTGCGGAACTACTTCTTTTCTTCAGTCTCCCCCTATTTTGACGTTTCTCTAATTCTCACACTACATTTTCTTTGAACTCTTTCTCTATACCTGTTTTATTACGAACCAGTATAATGTCCTCCCAACCCCCGAGTAGTAACGGTCACGAGTCAGCTGCCGACAATGACAAAAGTAAAGAAATCAACGCCCCGACTAACACGACAATGGTCAGACCCCCAGACTTCGACGAGACATTCCCACAACGACTCTTCGATATTCTCGAGAGCCAATTTTACACCGCTAGAATTAGAAACGGGACCTCGAAATTTCATCATGCGCTTGGGGCACTCAATAATCGCTTCGCCCGTCATATCCCTCAAAGAATAAGTGAAGCGGCTTGTTGGTAGATGGATCCGGTCTTCTTAAATATGATTCTTTTTCTTAGTTTGTTTCTTCGTTCAATCGCTAGGCCGCTTCTACACCTTTTTCACTTCAAATCAATCCGAGTCAAGTTCAATTTAATCCAAGTCAAGTTCAATTTAATCCGAGTCAAGTTCAATTTAATCCAAGTCAAGTTCAATTTAATCCAAGTCAAGTTCAATTTTATTCAAGTCAAGTTCAATTTAATCTAAGTCAAGTTCATTTTAATCCAAGTCAAGTTCAACTTATTCCAAGTCAAGTTCAATTTAATCCAATTCAAGTTCAATTTAATCCAAGTCAAGTTCAATTTAATCCAAGTCAAGTTCAATTTTATCCAAGTCAAGTTTAATTTAATTCAAGTCAAGTACAATTTAATCCAAGTCATGTTCAATTTAATCCAAGTCAAGTTCAATTTAATCCAAGTCAAGTTCAATTTAATCCAAGTCAAGTTCAATTTAATCCAAGTCAATTTCAAATTAATTACAGTCAAATTTTACATATATATATATATATATATATAGGAATATGTTTGGATTTTATATATGTAATGATGTCTGCAGTACCATCGGTTTTTAAAATAATTTAAAAAATGCGTTTTACAGGATCTTATGTACCAATTTATCTAATATAGGAGTAGAGAAGTAAAGTGTTTCTCATTGAATTTGGATCAGCGCTTCCCTCAAGATGGATCTCTTCAACCAATCAACGGACTATGAAACAAGTGAAGATGAACAGGAAAATGTACTCCCGCGAGTAAGAAGAGGAGTAAAGAGAGGAAAATACAAGAAAACACGAGAAGAAAAATTCAGAGTGATAGATGCTGCATTGAAAGATGAAGATTGGAGAGCAATGGCAACATTTTTTCTTGCTAATGTAGGAATGTATCTGTGTAGTAATGTACTCATATAAATTGTAATCAAACGGAATCGTACATTAGTACTCAGAGAATCGCATTTGTACATTTTTTTAAAGATTAAATATACATATCATCCTGTAGTAATCTTTTGTTTATGCATGTATATTATTTCATATGTATATGTGATAAAGTGGAATTTCACGCATATAAATATCTATAAGTGTAAATAGATCCTCGAAACTATGTGTATGTGTAACATAAAATTACCTTTTCAACATAAATATTTGAATGTATGCACACTATCATCATGGTAGAATTTTAAAAAAACTTTAATGAAAAGTATAATACAAAGTTTTTATAATTGATTTGCATCTTTTACACCTCTCAAAGACCTGAATCACACTCTGCCTCCTGATACTGGATACTTACCACATTTTACGACAGCTTGTTTTTATATTGCAGAAATTTTATGCATTCCTTGCTGAAAGGAAAAACGACTGTCTTGCTCATTACATCCAATAGATACATATTTAACACAAATAAGCTATAATTAACAAGTGATTATATCAATTTTTAACTCAACTTAGGGTTCGAATAATTTGAATTTGACTTGGATTAATTTGAACTTGACTTGGATTAATTTGAACTTGACTTGGATAAATTTGAACTTGACTTGGAGTAAATTGAACTTGACTTGGAGTAAATTGAACTTGACTTCGATTAATTTGTACTTGATTTGGATTAAATTGAACTTGGCTTTGATTAAATTGAACTTGACTCGGATTAATTTGAAGTGAAAAAGGTGTAGTATTGCGCTATCCTCCTGCCACGTCATTGGTGAGTTTAAAGTGATGTCGATAATCTTAATTAACTTGTCCATACTTTGAATTACGGTAAAGGCCATGGTCTTGCCACCGGTTTCAATGTCAGTTTTGTTTCATTACAGGTCTTACGAGCACCAATTACCCGTGCCAGTTTAGTACATCTCAGTCTCAGTGTAATCTCTTGCTCAGTATAGTTCCGGCTCATATTGTATCGTTAAATATTCAGTGCATTCTTTCATTTAGTGTAGTTTTCCTTCATCCGGAAATTTAATGTGATTCAGTCTAAATGAACATCTCTGTATTAGTACAATTATTTGCTACTCGTCCTTATCGTCTTTACTTTTACTTTGATTTTTGTTTTCGTACTAAAGACTTGATTTTGTTTTATTAAATGTTGGTAACTTTTGAGATTGTTTATCCTTACTTTGCAACACTAAATTTACTTACGAAAACCCTCAATGATACGGTTCATCAACAGTCCTTCGCCCAAGTAGGCAATTTGAACTAAGGGCTAGAGTTTGTCCCTGACACCGCTAACTATGATGAATTAAAAAATGTCGTCAGGTCAAGATATGCTAGATCCGATAAAGACCTGTTCGATGAACTGGTCTCTCAAAGGGGTCTTTTCTGTGATGACTGACCCAAAGAATACCTAGACAAATTGCGCTCGTTGGCTGCTGAAAGTAACCTAGGCTTTTCAGATGAATATTTAAAACTAAAATTCGCGAGTGGTTTGCCAGAGGCAGCGAGGCTGTGGATAGCTGCGGGTCAGGGACAAAACTTAGATACCATGGCGGCGGTCGCAGAAAAATATCTCGAGTACATGCCTAAAACTCAAGTGTCAGCCATTAGGCCCGACTTTAGCCAAAGACCACCCGAGAGAGCAGCTCCCGCGATTTTCCGCAACTATTTCCAGAGTCTGCAGGTAGAGAGGTCTTCAAATTACAACAGTCCTAACCTCCCAATAGGTGTTAGAGCTTTTCTCCCGCACCAACGTCCTAAGGTTTGTAGGGCGCACCTTTACTACGGACCAGAAGCTAGATCATGCAGGCACTGGTGCATGAATATAATCCGAGTTTGCCGGTTTCTCGCCCCTCTAGTAGATCTTCCTCCCCTGCGCGATCTTCCTCCCCGTTCCGGAGGGCGGAAAACTAGAACGGTCGTCTGTACAAACTGTGACTGTCGGACGACCGCTTTCAGTAAGCGTACGTAAAGGTCACAGCGATGTAAGACTGTTAGTTGATACTGGAGCTAGAATTAGCATTTTGCCACCGTCCCCTGAAGTAGGATACCTACGTCCCACCTCAGTTTCATTATCTACGGCGTTGAGAGAGCGTCTAGCGTGCAAAGGCAAGGCAGACTTAATGATTTCTTTAGGTAAACTCCGACGATTATTTCAGTGGACGTTTGTGATTGCCGACGTTGTTCAGCCTATACTAGGTATCGACTTCCTAGCAGCACATTCGTTTTTGATCGATTGTCAAAATAACAACCTCATAAATACGGTAACGAGGAGACAAATTCGTCTCTCAACTTCAAGTGACGCATTAACCGCGTACGCACTAGACTTGCGATAGGTAGACCCTCGTGCTCGCCATAGCCGTGTGTGTATAGGACCCGACTCCGTGCGGGAAGACCCGGGTTCAAGTCTCGGCGCTGGT
This sequence comes from Platorchestia sp. MABIK, assembly GCA_014220935.1. Classification (NCBI taxonomy): domain Eukaryota; kingdom Metazoa; phylum Arthropoda; class Malacostraca; order Amphipoda; family Talitridae; genus Platorchestia; species Platorchestia sp. MABIK. The sequence goes on along the minus strand of JACJUY010008413.1, from coordinate 30,400 downwards.
GGCGATTTTCTCTGTTGGGTATAGGAGAAAAATTCTAAGCACAATACCCCTCTCTACCCAGGTGTCTGAAATGGGTACCGGTCTTTGACCGGGGGAAAGCGTCATGGCGTCCTGGTGTTAGTTCTAAGGCATTTGAAAAACCAATGTAAAAGGTGATATGTATCATGCCTCAATTGGAAATAAAGCATCCGTAGATGCCGATGTTGTTTTTTCGTGTACGCAAGATTTTGACTGACTACTCCATCTTGACCTCCCCCTTGCTACTCGGTTCCATCAATGCATTTACCGACTGTCCTGTGCAGCACACGATTGATACTGGTAACTGTTCCCCGGTTCATTTCAAACCGCGTCCTTTAACTGGTACTAAATTAGAGGCGGTTAAAACAGAGTTCGAATTTCTGATAAATGCTGGTATCATAAGAAAATCAAATTCTCCCTGGGCGTCACCGTTGCACCTCGTTCCAAAGAAGGAACCTGGTAAATGGAGACCTTGTGGAGATTACCGTGTACTTAACTCTCTTACCGTAGGTGATGATAGATAACCAATCACTCACCTTCGCTCTCTGACCAAGTCTTTGCACTCCAAAAAGATCTTTTCTGAGCTCGACCTAGAACTCGCCTACCTTCAAATTCCTGTTTCTCCTGATTCTATTCCTAACACAGCTGTTACGACTCCGTTTGGGCTGTATGAATTTTTGTACAAGCCTTTCAGCTTAAAGAACGCTGGGCCCACCTTTCAAAGGTACATTGACCGATTTTTGTCAACACCCAAAACGTTATCGTCTATTTGGACGACATTCTTATTGCCTCTAAAACCGAGGAAAAACCCAAACATGATGTGACGAACGTTTTTTCCCTTCTTGCTCAACAGAAGTTGCGTTTGTCGATAGACAAGCGCATTTTCTTCCAGGCTAGACTGACTTTCCTACGGTACAAGGTAAGCGCAGACAGCACACGGCCCCCTGCTGACAGAGTAGCTGTCATTGCTGACTGCGCCCGTCCTCAGTTCTCCCGTGACTTGCGTCGTTTCATGGGCATGCCTAATTTTTTTCGACCCGTGATTCCATCTTTTGACACCAAAGCTCTCGGTTTGACCGAACTCTTACGTAACTACCCGGCAGCCAAACAACTGACGTGGGCTGAGGCTGCAGAGCAGTCTTTTAGTGAGCTAAAACAGGCTCTTGCCAAATGTCCAAATTTCCATTTCTCTTCCCTTGAAGCCTCTGACTATCATCTCGTTTCCGATAGCTCAAACTTTGCTGTTAGAGCAGCACTGTATCAACTTGTTGACTTTCAACCTGCTCCTGTCGTTTTCTTTTCTAAGAAACTCTCGGATGTTCAAAAATCTTACTCGACGTATGGCCGTAAACTGCTTGCCGCATTCCTGGCGGTTTTGCATTTTAAATCACCCATCGACGGCCACTCAGTGACTTTGTTTGCCAAACACAAACCGCTGGTAGCAGCCTTTTATTCCAAAACATTGGCGATCTCGAATCGTCAACAACGGCAATTGTCTTTCCTGTCAGAATGCGTGACTTCTGTTGAATATATTAAAAACCAAAATAACGTTGTGGAAGACTGCATGTCGCGCCTTGTGTGCGCTACGTCAGTTGATATTTTAATCTCAAAAAGCTGGCTGCCACTTAAGCTGCCGATACCGAAACATATACATTGAAGGACATGCTGACACCCTTCGACATTCCCCATGACCTTAAACTATGGTGCGATTCCTCATCTGATTGTCCTCGACCCTACGTTTCTCTTGCTTTTCGCGAGCCAATCATAGCATTCTTGAACAATCTGTCGCACCTTGGTTTTAAAAATACGGCCCAACTCATTAAAGCTCGTTTCTTCTGGCCAAATATCGACAAATACGTTCATAAATTCGTAAGAAACTGTGAAAATTGCCAGCAGGCAAAAGTGTATAAGCACACGAAATCTCCTGTTAGCCCTATTGCTCATGAGTCTGAGCGTTTCCACACTGTCCATTTCGATATTGTAGGTCCTCTTCCTTCAGCTACCTTGCCTACTGCTCCATTTTCTTTACCCTTCAAGTACCTGTTGACTTGCATTGATTGCGCTACTAGGTGGTGCGAAGCTGTTCCTCTCGTTGACACCACGGCTTCCTCGGTCGCCATTGCCTTCGTATCCGGATGGATATCACGCTTTGGTGTCCCGTTGGAGGTCGTGACCGACAGAGGAGCACAGTTCGAAGGCGAACTTTTCAGTGAACTGTCTCAGATATTAGGTTTCCATCACGTTCGCACGTGTAGCTACTGGCCACAGTCCAATAGCCTAGTTGAAAGACTACATAGAACACTCAAAGCTGCCATTATGGCCCGTAGAGAAAATAGGTATTTCTCTTTGCCGATTGTGTTATTAGGTTTACACATGACTCCAAATTCTTCCGGATTTTCCCCTTTCACAGGCGTGACTGGCACTCATATGTTTTGCCCTCAGCCCTTGATTGCTGAAGCTTGACCCAGACCATTTTCTTCGGACGTTCTAAAGACGTTCGTTGACGAAATGCGCAAATTTGACTTCGACGCCTTTCGGAAGGCACTTGCCATGACACACCACCTGTTTACGTGCTCGTTGACTTGCAAACTTGTAGAAAGGTTTGGTTGCGCGTAGACCGCATCAAGAAAAGTTTGGAGGCCCTTATTCAGGCCCCTACAAAGTTGTTGAACGCAATCAGAAGTTCTTTAAAATTAAACTTCCCCAGGGTCATTCAAACGTCTCGATTGATCGTTTGAAACCCGCTTATAGCCCGACTCCTGACACTCCGCAGCCTTCTCCTCGACACTCTCCTAAACCCTCTCCTGAACCCTCTCCTCAACCTTGACCGCGGGTTCCCGAGGTTACCCCCACACCCTCACTTCCTCCTGCCCGTACTAGATCGAGTCGTACCGTTCGTTTAAACCCTCACCTGACTATCACTTTTTCAGTATCTAATGAACGCTTCACTTCTGGTCAGGGTAGTGATGTGGTGCCCGGAAAATTTCAGAATAATTACTGAAAATCTGGAGTTAAAGATCAAAGTAATTTTTTGAGTCTTAAAAGACATTTCTTTGAAAATATTGAAATAATAACTAACGTCGAGCGTCTTACAAGACGAGTTACTAAAGTTTACATGGCAACATTCGCCCCTCTTCAAGCGGTGTGCGCTAGGCAGAGGTCTATTGCCCTGCTAGCATTCGTTGTGATAACATCAGTTGCCTTGACTATACAACCGTCTGGGGGCTCCCGATACTACCCCTTTTCCTTTTACCGTGTTACTCATTTGGCCCTTTCCACTGACCATTACTTATTTTCGACTTACTCAGTGACTTAATTGCCCGCCAGTCATTCCTTTATCTGTAATAAGACAAAATAAACTAAACAAAAATAACTGTCTTGATCCTGCACCCTACTAGTAATTATACCCAACAATCAAATTAAGGGGGTACGCAACCTTTTTGTTACCCCCAGAGACTACTGCTAGCGGAATGTCTTGGACGTGATGTAACTATCGGAGCCGCTGTGAGAGGACTGGCCGAGTGTGTGTCGATGCTTATAGAAAAGACGGAAGGAGAGTTTGACACAGAGTGTGCCGGGAAGAGAAGAGGTGAAA
>JACJUY010008413.1:0-21919 GCA_014220935.1 Platorchestia sp. MABIK | reverse complement strand
GGCTCTACTACCTTCCGGCGACACACTGCGCTAATTAACTTAGAGAGCAAAAGAGCTAGAAAAGAACTCACAACTCGGTCCGCGGAAAGGAGGCAAGGCTCGTCGAACGGGATATGGAGTCTTCTTAGAGTTGAGCAGTCTTGGTCGTTGCTGGGTACTCGGTGCTCGTTCGTTAGTTTTAAGGGTGTTAGACTTTTGAACATCTGAGGTTGCTAGACTTTTCGAACTCTGCGTAGACTATTCGATGCTTGTTCGTTAGTTTTCACTGGTGAACGACTGGCCGAGCTTCTACTGCACTCAGTTATATATGGCCTGGAGAGTGCGGTAACTCGCTGAGCACACGTCCCTATTGGTTGGTGGTTAGGGGGCGTCTCGAAGCTTGCCGCTGGGTGTGGTGGCGCCTCGGAGCCTGCCGTTGTGTGGGGTGGCTCCTCGAAGCTTGTGTGGTGGTGCACAAGCTAACGGTTTGTTGAGACCACCACAGTACTCCCGACCGGTGACGCAGGGTGTAGTTGTAGGATCGCAGCAGCAGAGCCCACGTTTGAATGCGCCCGGATGCAGTCGGTGGAATGCTTTTGCCAGCATTAAATAGTCCTAGTAGCGGTTTGTAACCGATGATCAAAAAAGAAAAAAAGAAAGAAAAACCGTTTGTTTTCAAATACGTTGCTACATGAAATTCATGCCAATATATTGGCTTTTAAAAATTTCTTAATATGAGACGTCCTAAGACAAACCTTTCATATGAGGAGTACTAATAGACAAACTATCCGAGGTGTACAAATAGATAGACCACACGAGGCGTACTAATAGAGAAACTATACGAGGCGTACTAATTGATGAACCCTGTCAAGGGATTGTTAAACAAAAAATAAATATATCATCTCATGGACATTTTATACATCAAGAGATGCTGACAATTTATAAATGATTCAAATACTACTAAATAATTATTTGAAATTCCTAAATTATTAGTTGAATCGAATTAAGAAAAATACAAAAAATGCTAAGCCGAAGCAGATTGAAACACCATCGTTAATGACTATCAAGTATTGAGAAAAGGTTAGTCACAAAGTAATTTATAATGAACATCGCGCAACACAGCACGCACATCTAGAAACACGGGAACAAATTTACACGCAAAAATGAAACTCATGGCTTGTTCAACATTCAGACAGAAAGATTTTTTTTTCATTAGCGCCTTTTTTCATTTGTCTGTTTATATTTTTAATTTCTTCTATTCACAGAAATGCCCTCTGGGGTCGTGATAGATCTACTTTTGAATCATTAAGCAAGCGCAATAAATATATTTATTTCTGGAATTTGGTTCAGTGTAAACTGGTAGCAGAGCTTTAGGTAAAATGTAGTGTCTTGAGATTTTTCTTTTATGCAAAATAGAAATAGAAACATATACTCGTATATGCATTTGTGTATATATATATATATATATATATATATATATATATATATATAAATATATATGTGAACATGTACATGTGCACACAGATACATGGACATACGAGGGGGCTTCAAAAATTTCGTGGAAAATGGATATAACTGAAATTTTATGAAAAGAATATGATGTCAATGCACCAGAACGTTCCTGTACCAACATGTTATAACGTGTTCTCACATGAACCCTTAAATGAATGTTACAACGCGGTGCCGCCATTTGCAAGGCAGCAACCGTTCAAGCAACATGGCATCTGCCAAAATCGAGGCCAGAACAAACATCAAATTTATAGTGAAGCTTGGGTGGAAGACCAGCCAAATCATTGACTCTCTGGAACTATTTTATGGTGACAGTGCCCCAAAGAAATCAGCAACCTGAAAATGGATCAGTTGTTTCAGAAGTGGAAGAAATGAGATTGAAGATGATCCCCGCAGCGGTAGGCTTTGTACATCAGTTTGTGAGGAAAACAATGATGCTGTTCGTGACCTCACTGAAAAGGATAGGCGAATAACCACCGAATCAGTAGCAGACACACTCAACATCTCCGTGGGTTCTGCACTCACAATTCTGATGGACAGTTTGGGACTGAGCAAGCTCTCCGCTCGATGGATTCCTAGGCTGTTGCGCTCAGATCAGCAGGAATCAAGGGCAGATCTTTCTATGGAAATTTTGAACAAGTGGGATGAGAACCCTGAACTTTTTCTGCAGCGAATTGTGACCGGGAATGAAACATGGCTCTACCAGTACGATCCCGAGGCCAAAACTCAATCGAAGCAGTGACTGCCCAGGGGGGGAAGTGTGCCAGTCAAAGCAAAATCTGAGCGTTCAAGAGGGAAGGTTATGACCACTGTCTTCTGGGATGAAGAGGGGATCTTGCTACTTGATTTCCTCGAGAACAAGAAAATTATTACTGCTCTTTATTATGAAGAGATTTTGAGAAAATTGTCCAAGAAAATCGCAGAAAAATGCCCTGGGAATCTGCATCGGCGCGTCCTCTTCCACCACCACAATGCACCCCCTCATGGCGCTCGGTAGACAAGAGCTGTGCTACGCGAATTTCGATGGGAAATCATTTGACCTCCACCTTATAGCCCCGACTTAGCCCCATCCGATTTCTTTTTATTTCCAAACCTGTAAAAATCATTGAAAGGTACCCAGTTTCCATCAGTTGAAGCAGTAAAAAGAGCTGCCATGACATGGTTCAAATCGCATGACTCTCAGTTTTACACAGATGGACTTAAAGGCTGGTATCAGCGTTTGCAGAAATGTATTGACCTAGATGGAGCATGTGTTCAAAAATCATCATTATGACTTTGACCGTTTTTTCAAACTGTCTTTTTTCCACGAACTTTTTTACACATACACGTACACATATATGCACACACTTACACACACATATTCATATATATGCGTATTGAAAATGAATATAAGAAAAATAATAATAAATATAAAAAACAATCCTGCTCCTGCAACATCTAAAATGACAGTCAAGCTCTGTGTAATTGTAAGAATTAACCCGAATAAAAAGAAGTAATAGGAAAAAAGATTTCGAAAAATGTCCCAACAGAAATTTTAAGAAAACTCAAGTTTCCATCGAGGAACAACAACAACAACAGAAAAAACATATTTCATATCCTCTCAGTATTCTTTGCAACATCATTCGGACATGGGTACATGGGATAAAATGGAGATACATTGTAAGCCGGATATCACTTATGATAAACAAATTTTTACAAAATTTGGGCAGAAATGCGTAAACAAACTTTTACTCAAAATGAAAATTTATAGCTTGTTCAACATACAGACAGAAAGATAATTTTACTACGAGCATTAAATTTTACTACGAGCTTAAATTGAGCATTATTTCACTTGTTTAATTGAATTTTTCATATTTCAAATTCACAGAAACGCGCCCTGGGGAAGTGATAGATCTATTTTTGAATCATTTCGCAAGTGCAATTAAATTAATTAACCGGATTGTTTTCACGTAAGCAATAGAAATAGAAACATGTAAATCTATTTATGTAGATTTACAAATACGTACATACGTACACACACATATTAATACATGTGCGAGGGCTGTTTTTATTTCAAGTTCCGATAGGCTATAAAAAAAGACATTGTGATAACAAGATGATTTTATTACTAAAAGATTCGCAGTGTCTTGGTTATTTTTCTATGTAGTCACCATGAAGGTTGAGGCATTTGTCATAACGTGAGACAAGTTTTCCTATACCCTTTTCAAAGAAGTCAGCCGCCAGTGATCCCAGGTAGGTCGTCACCGGGTCTTGAAGATCGTCGTTGTTAGCGAAGCGCTGGCCCCCCAACCACGCCTTCATTTCTCGAAACAGATGGTAATCGCTGGGTGCTAAGTCCGGGCTATATGGTGGGTGGTCTGGGTGCTAAGTCCGAGCTTCTGGACGCGGTAACGACCTACCCAGGATCGCTGGCGGCTGACTTCTTTGAAGAGGGTATAGGAAAACTTGTCTCACGTTATGACAAATTCTTCAACCTTCATGGTGACTACATAGAAAAAGGACTAAGACATTGTAAATCTTTTAGTAATAAAAAGATCTTGTTGTAACAATTCGTCTTTTTTTAAAGCCTATCTGAACTTGAAAAATACAGCCCTCGTATTTACATATTGAAAATGAATATAAGAAAAAACATACATATAAAATAAAAAGATTAAACGCAACCTACCTCCTACTACATCGAAAATGTCAGTCGAGCTCACTTATATTGGAAAAAATTATTCGGAAAAAAATAACCAATAAGAAAATGACTTCGATAAACGTAAAAATGAACTGATTTTTCATTTTCTAATAGAACTTCTTAAGAAAACTCAGGTTACAGTCATAGAACGACACAACAGCAAAGAAAAAATCTCGGGGTTCACACCTTATCGGTATTCTCTTCAGCATTATACAGACATGGGCACATGAGATAAAGTGAAATAACATTGTGGCCGGATATCAGTTCTGAGTGGCGAATATTCACAAAATTTGAAACGTAGAAGTAGATTAAACAGTAGTTCACAGTAATAATTGTAATTACGGAAATTTAGAGACATTTCTGATTTGAAAGTTTAGTGCTAGCGTGCACTGAACGAACTGAAAAATAAACAAAAATAAATAAAATGCTTAATACCCCCTGCCCCCAGCTCAGCCGAAATCGATTGAAACATCTTCGTGAATGATTTCGAAGTAGTGAGACAATGTAAGCCAAAAATTAACTTGTTGAAAACATAGCACAACCCTCACATCTGTAAACCTGTGTACTGATGTACCCATAAAAATGTATTTCAGAGTTTGTTTGTCATACGGATGTTAAATAAAAATACAGAAAAGAGAGAATAAAAAATAAAGATGAGTAAATACTACTAATTATGGAAAAAATGACCTTCATTCCACTGCATTCAACTGACGGCTGTTGGCTTATTATAGTCGACAGAAATAAGTAAGATCAATATTAGAATTACTTAGCTAACATTAAATGAAATAAGTTCTAATTTTCCAATAGAAATTTTAGAAAAATCCAAATTTCAGGTAAATGGGAAATTCTCACCGAAGTGCTGCAAGCCCTATGACACAGATTCAAAATGACGTGCCACATTTACTTCAAATTCTTTTACAGTTTTAGAGTTTTTGATATGCCGGGAAAGCTTGTTCCATAAAAGAGCTCCAGAAACTGAGAGAGTAATCATCACTGTAAACTCCTTTCCCCATACGTAGCAGTAGAATTTTTGCAGTTCAAACACTGTTTCAAGAGCTTCGTTCTCAGTCAGTGAGAAGTTACGTTCTGTAGCTGTTAGCGTTCGAGAGATAAAATAGGCTGGTGGCTCCATCCCATCAATAAGATGACACAACACCGCCCCAACACCATATGCGCTGCTGTCGGCCACTACCACAATGGGTAGACTGGGGTTAAGAAAAATCACTATACAGATTTGATGTAAATACTAGGATTTGAACAATGAACCTTTAAATTTGTCATCAAATCGATGATTCCTTCCATAGTGCATCCAGTATAACTCTCAAGTGCTTAAAATGGATCAGGGTTTAAAATTTTATGAGGACCTGTTTGGATTTCTGGATTGCTTTATCCTGACCTTCATTCCACTTCTAAAGTGTCTTAACTCCAGGCAAAGCATTTAGGGGTTCAAGCATGTTAGCGAAAGTCGGTAAAATTCTCCCATGGAAATTTAACATGTTTAAATAGGCTTACAGCAGAGTCACGCGGGTGGGAGCAATTACATTCTAGATTACTGCCATTTTCTCTGAAGTGGGGTGCAACCCATCCTTATCAATTTGGTACCCCAGGTGGGATACCTGGGACACCCCAATGCTACATTTATCTAGTCTCAGCTTTAGGCCTGTCTCTTGCAGTTTAGACTGGATTGATGGAGACGCTTGGAGTGTTCTTGCTCGGTAGTAGCACTAACTAGAACGTCATCCCCTAAGCAGAAGACGCCTGAAAGGCGTTTTGAAAATCTCTCCATTGTCTGCGGAATAATTTCAGGGGCGGAGGCAATGCCAAAACTCTCTATTGTAGGTAAACAGACCTCTGTGAGTGTTGATGACTGTCAACTCTATGAATTCCTCATCCAGGAGCAACTTAGCATAAGCCTGAGACGTGTCTAGCTTAGAGTATATACCTACTCCTGCTAACCTGCCGAATCAATCTTCAACCTTAGAGAAACGATAAGTATCTAATTTAGCAGCTCGGTTCACAGTTAACATGTTATCACCACAGAAGATCAGATTTAAGCAAAGGTTCAATGACTGCTTCTAAAACTCACTAAAAAATACTAAAGCGACAGGACATGATGGCATTAGCCTCTAATATCTAAAACACAGCTTCCATGTCACAGCACCCCTGATTTTCTTGATAATAAATGCGTTTATAGCCACAAACAAGGGTTCCCGAACAATGGGAACTATCCATTATTAAGCCATTACATAAATCTGGTGATGTCGATACAGCGTCAAACCGCAGACCAATCAGTCTCCTGCCTGTAATGTCTAAAATATTAGAAAAAGTAATACCAAACCAGCTCTCGTCTTACTTAGACGAGTCGCATCTGCTTCACTGCAATCCAAATGCTTACAGAAGCAACACCACTACTCAAGACGCCCTGCTTAACGTAGCAGAAAAATTTACAATAATGTAGACCAAAAAAAATTAACTCTCCTACTATTGCTTGATCTCTCCTAAGCTTTCGACAGTGTTGAGCATAAAAAAGGTCTACAGAAAATTTCAGACTTCAGAATAAACGCTCAATGGTTTGCAAGCTGCCTACTAAACCGCTCTCATGCAGTGTGCTTGAATAATAAAATGTCACCATTCATACCAAATGATTTTGGCGTTCCCCAAGGTTCAATCCTCGGCCCGCTCCTATTTTCAATTTTTATCAATTATTTCCCCACTATGCCGACAAACACAACACTTTCAATGTATGCTGATGACCTACAAATCGCCATGACAAGTTCGACAGCGGATTTTAAGGAAACACAAGTCAACGCTGAAAACCTTCTAAGAAATCTGAAATTGTGGTATGATCATAATGGCCTCAAACTTTACGTAAGTGAAACGCAATGCATTATTTTTGGATCACAGAATGCGACGAGAAATTTACCATCATTTACGTTAACATTTGGAGACGATAAAATTGAACCAGTAGCTAAGGCAAAAAATCTTGGTGTTTGGTTCGACAAAAATATGACTTTCACCTCACACGTAGCAACAGAGTGCAACAAAATCAACGGAACCTTAATGTTCTTTCATCGCATTAAGAACACGCTTGACCAAAAATCTTGGTTATTAGTGATTCAGTCTTTAGTTTCACCGCGTCTGGACTACTGCAGTCTAGTGTGGGGAGATTTATCTCAATATTGTCAAAAAATTTCAAAGAAGTATTAACTTCGCATTTTTAGCATTTTGGCATTTTTTTAATTTTCTCAATTTTTCTGTGCTTTCAGCGCACACTAGCACTGACCTATCAAATCATGAATAACGCTTAATTTCAGTAATTCAAATTATTTCTCTAGACCACAGTTTAATCTACCTCTACGTGCCAAATTTTGTGCATATTTGCCCTTCAGAAGTGAAATCAGGTCACAATAGTATTCCATTTTATCCTACATACCCATGTTCGTATAAAGCTGCTGAAGAAAATACCGATAGGATGTGAAACCCGAGATGTTTTTTGTTTTTTTTGTTGTTGTTGTTCCTTGACTGTAACCTGAGCTTTCTTAAAAATTTCAATTATGAAATTAAAAACCAGTTCAATTTTACGTTTTTTGAGTTTCATTTTTTTTAGTTTTTATTTTTACAATCATTTCTTACGGTTACAGTGAGATCGACTGTCAGTTTCGATGTAGTAGGAGATAAGTTGTTTTTTATCTCTAAAATTTTTTCTTATCTTCATCTTCAATACGTATATGTATCAATATGTGTGCATGTGTGTGTGCATACAAATGTGAACACGCACATGCATGGAAATCTCTGTGCATCCGTATGTAGGTATATGTATATCTACATAAATATATATACATGTTTCTGTCTCTATTTTTTTACTCGAAAAAATCCGGTTAAATAATTCTATCGCTCTTGCGAAATGATTTAAAAATAGATCTATCACTACCCCAGAGAGCGTTTCTGTGAATAGGAAAAATGAAAAATACAATTAGACAAATGAAAAAAGCGCAATTTGAGCATATGAATCGTGGAAAAATTATCTTTCTGTTCGTATTTTGCACAAGCTATGAATTTTCATTTTTGAGTGTATATTTGTTTACGCGTTTCTGCCAAAACTTTTGTTGATATTTGCTACTCATAAGTGATATCTGGCTGTATCTCCATTTTATCCCATGTACCCATGTCCGCATGATGTTGCAGTGAATACCGAGAGGATTTGAAACCCGAGATTTTTTTTGTTGTTGTTCCTGGACGGTAACTTGAGTTTTCTTAAAATTTATGTTAGGAAATTAAAAACCATTTCATTTTTACGTTTATAGAAGTCTTTTTCCGTTCACTTACTTTTTTTCCAGATTATCTCTTACGATTATACTAAGTTTGACTGTCATTTGTTTATCATTTTTTTCTTATATTCGTTTTCAATACTTATACATATGCATCCGTGCGTGTATGTGGGTGCGTGTTTATGTGTGCGCATGCGTGCATTTATAAACATGCTCAAATATATATATACACACGTTTGTTTACATATGTTTCTATCTTTATTTTTTTACATAAAAACAAAACCTCCAGGCACATTACACTTTACCTAAAGCTCTGTGACCAGTTAACACTGAATCATATTTCAGAAATAAATATATTCATTGCACTTGCTTAATTATTCAAAAATAGATCGATCACTACCTTACAGTGTGCATCTGTGAATAGAAAAAATGAAATATACAAAAAGACAAATGAAATGAAATAAGGCGCTCGTGAAAAAATTATCTCTCTGTGCGAATCCTGAACAAATCATGAATTTCATTTTACGTGTAAGTTTGTTTACGCTTTTCTAGATGTGCGCACTGTGCTGCGCGATGTTCTTTATAAATTGCTTTGTGACTAGGTTTTTCTCAATACTTGATGGTCATTTACGATGGTGTTTCAATCTGCTTCGGTTTAGCGTTTTTTGTTTTTTTCTTACTTCGATTAAACAAATAATTTAGGAATTCCGAAGAATTCATTAGTAGTATTTGAATAATTTATAAGTGGTCAGGCATCTGTTGGAATATAAAATATCCAAGAGATGATATCTTTAATTTTTTATTTCACTATCCCTTGACAGGGTTAATCGATTAGCACGTCACGTATGGTTTATCTATAAGTTCGCCTAATATAGTTTGTCTATTAGTACGCCTCGTGTGGTCTATCTATTTGTACACCTCGGATAGTTTATCTAATTGTACACCTCGGTTAGTTTGTCTATTAGTACTCCTCGTATAGAACGTTTATCTTAGCACGTCTTATGTTAAGAAATTTTAAAAAGCCAATATGTTGGCATGTATCCCACGTGGCAACGTTTTTAGAAATAAACGGTTTTTCTCGCTTTCCTTTTTCTTTCTTGTGGATGCTAGAGTCACAGGAGTGACATTATCTCCCTGTGCTGATCTATCTAGTTCTGCCTCCACCTTAGGCTTTAGTGAGTAGGGAACTGTCCTAGCCTAGTAAAATTTTGGGGTGACTGTGTGGTCAACCTCAATTTTGAAAGTTTGTAGTTGTAGCGTTTTTGCAAACGCGATCTTTGGAACTCATTTCGGCAACATCTCCGCTGGCTACCCGCACCCGTCCGCAATTTTAGCGCCGCCTGTTTTTGGCCGAAGTGACTGTGCAGTAACGTTCTCCCAGAATAATCTTAAGTTTTGGTGTCTCATTGTAGCCCTGTGTTAGAATGTTGTTGCCCATTTTATCATTTCATGTGTCCCCGATCGGCGATACTTGTACAGTGTCTTATTTAAATATCTGATAGTGGTGAACAGCCGGTTCCTGGAACATTTGATGATGTTGCCTGGAATTGGCTGACCACCTATAACAAGTCAAGCCAGTGTTAGACCCCTGGTGCTCCTCCCAGCAAGTATGCTGTACTGGGGTGCTAGAAATTTAGTATTTAATTTCTAAGCAATTTAAGTTGTGGCAGTCAGCAGTTTGAAAGCCTGCAATTAAAATGAGGCTGTCACCAACATTCTGCTTGTGAGCGAACATGAGTTTGCCCAGTTGATTCCTTCTAAGATGAGAAAACAGAGCTAGCACTAATACCTTGTATTGATTACTTTGTGCTCAGCTCAGTTGAGATTGATTTATTTTGCTCTGTTAATTAATTTACTGTCTAATTCAGTGTTGGCTTATCCATGAGCTGGGCTGGGAAAGTTGTGTTAGTCACGAGGTACAGAAACCTAGAGCGGAAATGAGTTTTAATTAAATGAGGCATTGCGCTCCACGTGTGCCAGTCTGTCTAAATCCAGACCCGAATATACTTCTGCGTGATTTTCTTGTGACTCTTAGATGATAAAGGTAATACTAATATCTCTGTACTCATTTATCTGTGCACAATTCAGCTCAGAGTATAGTACACATGAGTGCATACTATTGTTATAGCCATAAAAGCTGTGATTGACCTATGGCTGAAAAAGCCGTCACGCTTGTCTGTGAAATGGTTGGAATAGTAGTTTGCCGTGCCTGTTGTAATGTGGGGTGCCTGCTGTAGCTAGTGAGAATCATATAGTTGGACATTGACTCATGGCGAGCTCTTGCTTGCAGTAGCACCTATTTTGGGTTTCTCAGTAGGGATTGATGGTCTGATGGCTCACCTCTAGCACCTGTTGCTCAACTATAGCAGTAGACATTTAAACGGTGATGTTATCGCAGAGTGATATCTCTATGTTAAAGATCTAATCAGTTCCAAAATCTCTTCCACAGGTAAAGTAAAATAAGTTAGTCCCACTCGGAAGATAATAGTTGGGAGAGTGAAGGCCTATCTAGAAGTTTTGTAGAGCACCACTCCCAAATCTTGTATAAGTATATTATAGTAATGTGTCTCTAGGATGTCTCCCTGAGTGTCTTAGCCCTGAAACTTGTACCCACAGCAGTATTTCTGTGAAAAGCAGCATTTCTGTGAACCTCTGGGTCTCTGTTTTGATTCGAATTCGGATAAGGGATCTTCGATTTACGAACACGTATGACGGTTCTCCAACAAAGGGGGAAGGAAGGGCGAATGTGCGCTTCTTTCTTTATTGGTTTCCGTAGTCACCGTAAACTGCACAACAGGGACATTTTTAGATTCAAAAATAAAACTATGAAAAAATTGCTTAGCCAAACATCCGTGGCAATAGAATGAGAGGCAAAAAAAGCCCATTAATTACCCACACGTGGTGGTCCAGTAATTAGATAAGAGTAACGAAAACTAGATAGCTTCACGATTTTGCTGAGCTGCACGTAGCTGCACCGAGACATTGAACTAGACGACATGGAAATGCTGACTCAGACGTTACGCCGCACGTTCGGGGCGAGCCTGCAAACTCGAAGACCTTTATTGACGAAAGAAAGAAAGAAAGAAAAACAGTTTATTTCCAATAAAGATGGTACGAAAAAGATAGTACATCATTGATTCTTAAAATATCTTAAAGTAAATACACTTAGATGATACACACACATGAGCATTGTATTGTGCATTGTATTGTGCTCGCCGTGGCATAGTGGTTAAGGCATCGTCATTCCATGAAGATGTCGAGGGTTCGAATCCCGGCGCTGCGCGGCGATTCCCCGTTGGGTATAAGGAAAAACTCAAGCGCAATACCCCACTCAACCCAGTTGTCGGAAATAGGTACCGGCTTTATGGGGGAAACCGTCATGGTGTCCTATGTATAGTGTTAGTTATAAGGCATTTGAAAAACCAATACACAAGATGATATGCATCAGGCTTGATTGGAAATAAAACACCCTTAGATGCCGATGTTTGTTTCTTTGTTTTGATTGTTCTTGGAATACCCATGTCACTAGTCGAAAAGAAATTATTGAGGGCAATGTACTTGTCACGAAACGTTTTTGGGTCGGCTGACGCCGCCCGTCACGTTACGATTGAGGAATTTAAACCTTGACAGTCAGAGTAGAAAGGAATTAAAGATGAAAAGATGAAAATACACAGGAAGAGGATGGACAGAAAAGGTGGAAAATAGGAATAGTAGGAATTAGCATAGTGCACCACGAGCTTACCCTAGTTTAATCAGCGTGAAACAATGATACAGAAATTTGAAAGATTGAAGTATTTTTATTTGAATGTTGAACACGTGAGGGAGGTCGGAGGAGGGGGGGTGGACGGGGTTAATTGAACAATGCAAACATGATAATTATCGACATACACCTTCTAAAACAAATAGCACACCAAAATGAGAGGAATGCACGCTTCGAATCATAAAAAGCGCTTACGAACGATTTCATGATTTAATGTTACCCAAAATATAATGGCGACTATCGAAAGTAGATTTACGCACAATGAATTGGAATTAGAAAAAATAATTAATAGCTGGGCTAGCGTACGTACAAAATCAACGGGATAATGCAAACACAGTAAACCCCTGACTCACACAAGGTATCAAAATATGGAACACTTAGCACCATGCACCACAGGAAATTCTTGCCTTAAAAACCAACCACACCTTTCTGTTAAGTACACAACATCACACTATAAAACAAAATCAACTTTATGAATAGCGTGCCATTTCAAAGCACTTTTCAATGTGCTACTTTGTATCTAAACTTATACCATTGTAGTGGGAGGCACTATACGCTCACGACACTTACCGTAATGTATAGTCCTACACCGCCCCACGTATATTATGGCCGGATCGTACAGGGGATTTACATCGCGTGCCGCAGGTCAATACCATTGCGCGGACCGGTTTCTCTAAATGCCTATTACTTTATGGATGATCACCGTGATAATAATACAAAGTAAAGCTTATATGACTGACACTTTTTTCTTTATTTTTGTTGAAATACCATCCGACAGAAACACAAACTTATTAGAAATATCTGTTACATTTCCTATCTGTTAATAACCTAACTTTGCTCACAATCCTAACGCAATATCAACCCTATGTTCAAAGCACGTGACCAGGCAACAATAAAGATATTCATGAGAACATTATTACACACTACAGGCACATAACGTAGCTGTCAACGAGGTAGTTGGGCGTGGCAGGAAGACATATCACAGCTATGGTTATAACTCCTCTTTAAACAGTCGTACACAGGTATCAATATTACCACCTACTGAACCTCCTTTGCGACCTCGATGTACCCTACCATGATTATACAAACATTGACACTTTACTGGTGATACTATCCACTAGGCCACCAACGATGGGCTCCAGGTAAGGGTTCTATTCCGGGGCCCTTTGAAAGCAATAGGCTGTCCGTGGCCCCTACCACACCCTATGTAGAGCTGTATGTACCGCTCCACAAGAAGTAAATCCTCCTGACGGGACTGGTGGTCATCGGCGAGAGCCCTAAGACCCTCCAAGCTGTCAACGAGCCAAGTGAGTGCGTCCAGGCGACACCCAAGAAGACTGCAGCAGTAGCTGCCGATCAGTCGTGATGCCGGCTCCAATCGGGCTGACGGCGCGCCACGAAGGTAGCGGCCCTCAGGTCAGCCGACACAGCTGGACGGATTGGCGCACTGCAGTGGGAGGCCTTCCCTGGATATCAGGGTGTTATAAATTTCCCTTTCCAAGAAATACGTCCGTTGCACATCGTTTTTACATCTTAAACCTATTCATATAATAAAAATTACTACAGACGAGAATATATATGTCTTTTAATAATACACATCTACCTGTATTTACGTATAAACCTGGTCAATCGTGCTACGCCACAAACAATTCTTAATACGCTTTTATCGATTTCATTTTTCATGAGCTATTTCTCAATTCACACACTAACTGACTTTATTACATTACACAGTTTTATTTGATTTACAAGAAAGTATAATTCACATCTTATCTTCAATATATTCACCCTACATGTTTCACAGCCTTTACCTATATTCATAGCAGTCCACATTTCCTTATAATTTTAACTCGAACACCACTCTAGTGGATATAAACACATTACATATTAATTATCACATGTTATTTCGATTATCACGTATCATCGCAATTACGTAATTTTATTCTTACCCTTTGGAGCTTGAACTCGAAAGATGCAGCCGTGCTACGGGTCTCTCCGTTTATAGCCTATTTATAGACTTATGATTTTATGGAAATTTCTATTAATTCCTTTACCAGGCGTTATTTTTAAGTGACTTATTATGAATTTAGTGTCTCTCTGTAAGAATTAGAACAATCAATTAATGTTATTACACATTTGACCATGCCTAGCTATTAAGCACTTTTCTCAGAACACAAACAAAACATAGAAATAAACTGTACAGTACTTAGTAGTGGTTCGGCCACTACACCATTATCACCATTTTCAGAGTTCTCAACAAAAAAAAAACTGGAACTCTTCTGCAATGTGTCGTTGGCCTTTAGCTAGCTCCGCTCCCACTTGTGGCTTGAAGGATACACGCAGGGTTGATCAGGCCGTTTCCGTGGTTCCCTCTCGCTCGTAGGCCGGTGCTGGTGAGCGGCGGCACTGTACTCAGAGTTCACAATTTGAGCGCTGAGTATCGGGGACAGCTTGACCACTGCAGGACTCGTAGTGTCTGGCGTTGTTGCAGACTTTGACGCTGTGTGGTTCCAATCGGCGTGCTAGAGTTTCTTGCGAGCTAGGAGATGACGTGGAATTCTCCATGGATTTTTACGATTGTGTCGTTGACATGCTGTGCCTCCCGCCATCTTCTTCTTTCCAATGCTTGGAGTTCACCGATGTAAAGCTGAAGACGATCTTCGCTATTGTCACATCAACGTGACGTTGTTTCGGGTATGTCTTATTCTTGATGTTTTCGTCTTGAGTTGCTGTTCTGCCGGGGAACACCAGCAGATGCCGGTTCCCCGGCCTGCCCACAATTAAGAGTCTCTCATGTAGCGTAAACGAGAGAAAAAGACCTCTCGATTCATCTTGTGAACTCCTTTTATGTGTCTGGCTTGGTTTCTTCTAGAAGGTTCACGAATGTTCGTAGTTTCGAAGACATCATTTTATTCCTGATTGGCGGAATTCTTGCTTGTTCTGACGTCTTGAATTCTTTTTGGCTGTGTCGTCGCGTGCCTCTGACACACCTACTTCGCGGTACTTTCTTGCGCTCCCATTGGCTCTGGTGATGCAACTCTCTGCCTAAGTTCACGCCTCGCAGCTATCCCTCTCACCTCCTTTTCTCGAGTAATGCTTGCTTGCTGTTCCCACGCCTACGCGGGATCAGCCTAACGGTTTGACATTCCCACGTCTATCGCAGCTATCCGTACTTCACCTAACAAAATATTACCTAACGAAATATTACCTAACAAAATATTACATTTCGTGACATACTCCTAATGTTGCGTAATCTACATTTGATGATATATGTAATTGCAATTATAAGAGACAACACAATTTCATTACCGATGCATTTTTATTGTAGGGTGAAAACACTTTTGACAGTTTACATTCACATGACATAAGGCTTTGAATTTCTTGACTTCAGGAAATAATATTAGAATTGCTTGTTTTGGCAGGTGTTCAAAAATGTCATGTCGAGGAAGCATGAAAAAAATACAAGCTTGAGGACCACGAAAATTACAAGTTTTGTTTTTCTATTTAAATTTCTTTTAACATAATTGTCATTAGTTGATAAGCATTTTGTTTACATATAAATGGATAATCACACAAATTTATAGTTTATACGTGAATGCTCAACAATAATAAAGAGAGGACGAGTTAGGTAATGTTACAAGTTGAGAGTGAACAGAAAAAAGACCGGTCTCCTTAGTTCAAATGCTAGTCGTTAGTTTAGTGCACACAAATGAATGTGCATACATACATGTTCATATGTACATATGTGCATGCACATACATACCCAAGCACATACATACACCTAACACGCACACATACACAAATACAAATCTATGCATTGAGCTAAGGAGGTTCGTAACAATTTTTTCAGTATGTGTTGCTGCTTACAATTCGTTGTGAAATATTGTAATGATGTTTATTTGAATATTGTAATGAAAAAGATCATTTGTTGTTAAGCGTCTAATTTATCATATGTGGGTGATCGCTCAACAAATTTATATATTTTATTTAGATGCTTTACAATAATGAAGTGAAATGATGTGTTACGTAGTAACACATACACCCATATACGCACACATAGTGTGCACACGTACTCATAAACACAAGTAAGCATGTGTGCAAATATCAGCGTGAACTAGTCAGCATAAACTAGCATTCCAATCGAGGGACTCGGAGAAAAATCTTTTATCACTCCATGAATTTTATGATATTTCCGTACTAACAATAGTGGCACAAAACAGTGTACCTGAGTCAGAAACATGAAAACGATTGTTCTACAACGGTTCCCAAGTACAGCATAATTGCGGAAATACGTGAGATCAACCGCCTAGGTGCGGTTGTTATAATATGCTCAGGAGCGTAGGAGAAGATATGATAATTTGCATCACAAAAGCCTAACAAGAACATTTTTGGACGTGAATAAGAAAAAAAACATGAATGTCATAAGAGGGTTTCAAATTAGGAAAAAAATCACTTTATCTTAAAAATATGGTGCAGAATGTCTGCAATTGATAAACATACATAGGTGCCAGGACGGTCTAGTTTGATGCTTGCACAAAAACGGAGAGAAAAGACATAAATGTATCCTGCGGCTGGTTTATTTAGGTTGAATAGAGCTTGTTAATTTAGGAAAGCAATAAAGAAACTGATCTTTGTGGATTGAGAACATGACATCTTACATGTACAAGACATATAAGCTTTGGATTGCTTAACAATAATAAAATGAAATGACGTGTTGGGTAGTTTAAAAGTTGAGAGTGATAGAAGGGCGGTATTTAGAGTTTAGATTCTAGTAGCTAATCTAGTGCACGCAGGTATATGTGCACATATGCACATCCATATGCATACATACACCCATATACGTGCACACATATATGAGTGAGCATATTTGCCAATCCCAGCTTATAGGCGATCAAATCATAATACCTACGCACACTTCAAACTGTTGTGTAATGTGTTCAATTATAAAACGATGAGCAAAGGAGATTATTCAGCATTGGAGATACTGAGCAAATGAGATTCGTTAATACATATTCTGGATGTTCAGTAACTACGAATTATTGTTGAGACGCAAGATGACGAGTTATTTGGTTTTAAATTCTCTCAGTCTTTGAGGGATTTTAATACTCAGGGGAAGTTTGTTCCACAGTAAGGCACCTGAAATTGACAGAGCCTTCTGCCCTACGTGAGATGAACGATAGTCGACTAAGACATTTTTGTTTCTTTCGGCTTCTTGTTGGTTACAGTGGGTGGATGGAAACGCACTATCTCAGCATTGCTCTGAGGAAGATATAGCAAGAGAATACGTATTGGGCCCTCTGCATAAGGAGCCTTTCTTAAATAGGAGTCTAGCCGAGTTTATTAAGGAGAGGGGTTGCGTGATCACTTCTTTTGAAATTACCGTTGCATACCACCTTGGCTGCGAAATTCATGCACTTATGTAAATCCCTTTGAAGGTTTGAGGTTAGTCTCCCCATACCAGGCTGCAGTAGTCAATGTGCGATAGTACCAGGGATTGAATGGCCAATAATCTGGATTTTTCGTCTAGCACACTCTTTATGCGATGAAAAACCATTAAAGTTCCGTAAATTTTGTTGCAAGCATTCTCAACATGAGATTTGAAGGACATGGTTCTATCAAACCAGATACCCAGATTTTTAACTTTTTCTGAAAGATCTGAAATTTTTTGATTGCATCTTCGGATCCAAAAATAGTGCATTGCGTTTTACTAGCATTTAATTTGAGACCATTTCGTTCGTACCATGATTTCAGGCTAGTCAGTATAGTTCCGTCTTAAATTCGCGTCTGTAGTATTTCTGACACTGAACTTGTTATTGTAATTTGAACATCATCTGCATACATTGAAATCCGTGTGTTAGAAGGAATTGGAGGGAAATCATTAATGAAAATAGAAAACAGCAGCGGACCAAGAATGGATCCTTGGGGACCACCAAAATTGTTTTGAATGAATGGGGCAACTTGTTTTCTAAGCGGACTGCATGAGATCGATTTGACAAGTAACTTTCAAACCATTGCGTGTCGACTCATAAGTTCAATATTTTTCGTAGAAGTTTATCATGTTTGACGCTATCGAACGCTTTAGAGAGATCAAGTAGCAGTAAGAGTGTTACATTCTTTTGATCGATGTCACTGTAAATTTTTTAGAGAAATTGAGCTAGTCGTGAGTGCTAGTATTTCTTCTATAGGCGTATTGATTTCGGTGGAATCGATTTGACTTGTCCAGGTGAAATGACAGTTGATTTGTCATCAATTTATCCAATACTTTGGACATGACAGGTAAAAGACTGATGGGACTGTAGTTTGATGCTGTATTTAGGTCACCACTTTTATGCAGCTGTCCAATATTGGAGTGTTTCCATTGGTCTGGAAACGTGTTGGTTGCTATTGATGTATTAATTATCGGACAAATCCATGGTGCTGTGACTGGGAAACTGTATTTGATATATTGAAGACTGATACCATCATGTTTAACTGCCTTTGTGTTTTTTAGTGAGTAAAAGATATGTCATTACTCCGGTAAATCAACGGGACATGGTCTCCACCTGACATCAGCCCTCGAGGGTGCAGTAAGCATTAATTTTTATTTGACGTTTCACTTGGATTGGTTCACACCTCACTGAAAATTTGAGAAACCTCCTTTCGAAAAGAATGTGTTGAAATCCGTGGCTGTTGCCAAGGGATTTTTAGAATCATTAATACGGTCTAAATTTTTATATGAGGCTACCTCCCTGATGATTTCCCAAGTTCGTTTCGGGTAATTTTTAGCCGTTAATAGTTCCTGGTGGAAGTGAGTTTGTTTCGCTTCAGGGATTTTCTTTTGAAGAATTTTTTTCATGTTCTTTATATCTGTTGCTTAAGTTACTGTTTGATCGACTGTTTTTGTACTCTCGCAAGTTAGTTTTCTTTATTCTGCGCAGCTCTTTAATTTAGTCAGTAATCCAAACAGTGCGTTTTGGCCTTTTTTTTGGTGACGTAAGGTGCTGTGATCGAGAGCTGCTGTGTGAACTCATCGAGAGCTGCTGTGAAGTTCTCGTTGAATATAGACACTTGAATGTCAATATAGTCAGATTGTATCATAATTATTCTGGTATTCGGTGGACCTATTGAGTAGTTTTTCTTGAAAAAATTCCGCTGAATAGTGCTTTTATAAGCGATACGTCATTAAGCGATATTTTTTTCTTTCTTTTGCAATATTAGTTTTAAATTCTACAGAGTGGTGATCGGAAATAGAAGGCGATATTACTGTACTAAGTATTGCGGTAGGATTATTTGTGGTTGCCAGATCGAGGAGAGTTTTAGAGATCTTAGTGATGCGAGTCGATTCTTTGACCATTTGTGATAGGCTTAGTTTATACAACAGTTTGTTTAGCTGATTTTTTTTGTCCGTTAAGTGGACATTGAAATCTCCGAAAGCAAAGAGTGACTTTTTTGCCTGAAGGATTTCTTTGAAAGTTTCCTCTATGAAATCTAGAGTTAGACTAACGGGAGACGATGGGTGCCGGTAAAGGCTGCCAATGATTATGGATTTATGTTTATTTATTTGCACTTCTATCCAAACCAGTTCAATGCCTTCGCAAACCTTATTCGCTATAAGTGAAGATGTTGAACATTATTCTTTCACAAAAATACAAGATCTACTATCTCGGCCGATTTTAGCGCCATCGTAGCGGTATAACACGTAATCAGGAATGTTAAAAAATGAACTTTGGGTTCGTGAGTCAAACCATGTTTCTGAAACACACAAAATGTCAATTTCTTCACTGATCAACATTACTCTGATGTTATCCAATTTACCATTCAGGCTTTGAGCATTTGCATGCTGTATTTTGATTTTACTTTTATTAAGGCTCTTTTTAAATGTAGCAAAGTTACTGTTTCGATGGGATCGTCTCGAGGATTCATCGATCTTGTCTACGTTACCCAGGGGTTAGGCCCAGCATCTTCTATGTAAGAAAGTTTACTATTTAGCTGGGCAGCGGCAGTTTGACAAGATGAGGTAACTCCAGTCTGATTTTTCCCTTGTGTGACATGGGCACTGTAGTAATCGTTTATGCGATGGAGCAGTAGTGTAGGGTTATTATTTGATAACTCTGATGAGGGATCGACTGATATTTTCAAAACACAATGATCCTGTTTTGTGCTAGTTTAGAGATTGATTTGTTCATTGATTTAGAGTATTGTGCTGTATTTTTTCTCTGAGTATCGTTAGGAAAAGTTTTGGAAGGAATTTAGTATTTGATTTTAAGAGGTACATTTTTGTGTTTGATGTTCTCACGTGTTATTACTTGTTAAGAGTGTTAATATTGAGTAACAAAGTAATTCTTGTATCAATCCATGTCAGCAGATTCTGAGTCAGATAGCGAATGCATTCGTTCGACAACAACAACAACAACAAAGACTAATCGGGGCCGAGTTTCGGTGCCGAGATTTAGAGGTCATAGTTCTTTCGTCAAAGCTTCTTGTACAGCTTCTTGTACTGTAGTCATGTAGATGATATCCAACTTTTCACTAAGTGAATTTCAGCTCTGTTAATAATGACGTAGATGCGAATTGGCCAATGACGGAGCCAAGAAATTGTCACGTGATCAAAAATCGTCACGTGACTTTGTTTACATCTGGTCAGGGCGGCTATGACTGTTGCGATGTAGCTGCAGAAGTTAAAATGGCTTCTTGCGTACGCTTAAAGTGCTCCATGTTTATTAACTTCAACCGTGTTACAATGCAACATTAAAGATGGATAATATTTCCGAAATACCGAAAAGGTCTTGTGTGTGTGCGCAGAGAATCTCTGTCGTTCAGACAATAAATCCATGTTGTTTCCCGTCAGAAATGCCACAAAGATTTTGAAATCTTTGCAGTTCGTTGAAGAGCTCTGCAAGACCAAGGTAATGTAAAACTTATAGGTGCATCATTTTTCCCAATGAACTTACTGAATCAAAGCTTCATAAATTAATAATGAGTCTCTTATTACCCATTGCTTGCAGAAAAGAATAGCTTTTTATTGACTCATACTAGCATGGAGCAGACGAAGGAAAATATTTAAAGATGCTTCAAATTTTATTTTCAAAATTTAATATATGTAGCTGATACTGAAATAATGAAAACATTAGATAACTCAAAAATTTAATTGTCACTAAGATTAGCATGTCATATTCTTTTTGTGCAAAATTTAGTTACAAAGGCCATTCTAAAAGTAATTAGTTTTAAATTAAATAAATAAATAAATGCCAATTGAAGTGTCACAAATTGGCTGTATTCCTATTTATTTTATATATGCATACACTGTTTGTTTCATATTAAATTAACACAATCAAACTACCTCATTAATATTATTTTGAATAAGTGACTGTTACACACTTTGAATGTACATCTATTGTCTTTAACCTAAGTTTTTTCAATTTGCTGGAATGTGAATAATTTTTAAATTTCCGCGTACAATGTGTTTAGTCCAGTAAAAGTAATATGACTAACTACAAGATTTTGAAAAATGATGTTTGCATTGCTATTAAGTAGAGTAATCATTATGCTATCATGATTTATCTGAATAACCCTGCACGATCCGTTTCAAAAATTGTTTTTTGCTCTTAAACTTCTATTATTTTTCTTATGCTCATTGCTTGTATAATAATCTAAAAAACAATCATGCAGGTTTCTGCACTTATTGTTAAAATTATGGGGGCAAGTACGACGACGAAGATAGTTTCAGTAATTTATTGTAAGACAATAAAC
>JACJUY010008412.1:2679-32503 GCA_014220935.1 Platorchestia sp. MABIK | reverse complement strand
ATTGTCAGAAATACTCTGATTTCTCACTAGAAATGTTTAGAGAGTTTGAAAACGACATTCTCAGCTTGATTCGACCCAGGAAAACCCGAAATTCAACTTGCCTTTTCCATAGAAAATTTTTCATACGACGTTTATGGGATATTTATAAGAATTTCTGTTCAAATAAGTAATTATTAATGATGTACAACCATGTCTTGAAGTTGTCAACAAGTTTCATCGATTTTTGAAACATTGAATGAAAAAGTGAAAAAATTTCGTGAGGGTATAACCCTTACGTTTTTTACAAAAAAATTCACGAAATAAAATTTTGAGAAATACTCTGATTTCTCACTAGAAATGTTTAGAGAGTTTGAAAACGACATTCTCAGCTTGATTCGACTCAGGAAAACCCGAAATTCAACTTGCCTTTTCCATAGAAAATTTTTCATACGGCGTTTATGAGATATTTAGATGAATTTCTGGTCAAATAAGTAGTTTTTCCTGATGTACAACCATGTATTGAAGTTGTCAACAAGTTTCGTCGATTTTTGAAACATTGAATGAAAAAGTGAAAAATATCGTAAGGGAATACCCTTACGTTTTTTACAAAAAAATTCACGACACAAAATTGTCAGAAATACTCTGATTTCTCCCTAGAAATGTTTAGAGAGTTTGAAAACGACATTCTCAGCTTGATTCGACCCAGGAAAACCCGAAATTCAACTTGCCTTTTCCTCAGAAAATTTTTCACACGACGTTTATGAGATATTTAGAAGAATTTCTGGTCATATAAGTAATTGTTCCTGATGTACAACCATGTCTTGAAGTTGTCAACAAGTTTCATCGATTTTTGAAACATTTAATGAAAAAGTGAAAAAATATAGTAGGGGTATACCCTTACGTTTTTTACAAAAAATTACGAAATAAAATTGTCAGAAATACTCTGATTTCTCACTAGAAATGTTTAGACAGTTGGAAAACGACATTCTCAGCTTGATTCGCCCAAGGAAAACCCGAAATTCAACTTGCCATTTCCTCAGAAAATTTTTCATACGACGTTTATGAGATATGTAGAAGAATTTCTGGTCAAATAAGTAATTTTTCCTGATGTACAACCATGTCTTGAAGTTGTCAACAAGTTTCATCGATTTTTGAAACATTGAATGAAAAAGTGAAAAAATATCGTAATGGTATATATACCCTTACGTTTTTTACGAAAAGTTTCACGAAATAGAATTGTCAGAAATACCCGGATTGTTTACCAGAAATGTATTTCAGAATTGGAAAAGGATATTCTCATCTTGATCCGGCCAAGGAAAACCCGAAATTGCACCTGCCATCTAGCAACATATTTCATAAGACGTTGATGAGTTACTTATAAGCATTTCTGGTCAAATAAGTAGTTTTTTTCTGATGTCCAATCGAGTATCGAAGCTGTCAAAAAGTTTCATTCATTTTGAAACATTCAAGGAAAAAATTTCGATATTTTTCTCTATTTCATTGATTGTTTCATAAATCAACGAAACAATAGGAATCGTTTTTCGAACATTAAAAACAACTTAATTGATCGCTAATTTTTTGGACCACATGAAAAAGTTTTTCTGTTAGAAAAAGGGCTAGATCTTGAAGTTGAATTACAGTTTTTTTGGGTAAATCGAGCTGATAATAACTTTAAAACCTAGTTTTTTATTTTTCAAGTCATTCCTAGCGAGAAATTAGAGAACTTCTAACATTTTTATTTCGCAAGATTTTTGGTGAAACGATATAATTTTGATCCTTAAACACGTTTAACGCACTCGATGTGCTGAAAAAAATGTTGAATTTACAATAGATGTAACGAAATATTCTTTAAAAAATATTTCAGCGCTGGTTTGCTCGGGCACAATTTTCAATGAAATTCTTAGAACTGACGTTTTTAAAACGTCCTCTTGAGCATCTATTCATGGACAGAAATTCATTCAACTTCTAGATAATTATTTTTACCCAAAAATTTCTACAATGTTTTAACCCATTGGTTTTTATACGAAAAAATCATTATGAAAATGGTCAAAAATACTTTGTTATTCCAGTTCAAACGAATTCATTCCCCCTTACTTCATAATTGTTTGTTGAAGTTTGGTGAAAGGGGGAAAAGCACAATGTTGTGTCGTAATATTTTCGAACTTTACTCATCTTTGGAGTTCGACCTTCTTAAACTATCTAACTTGTTAAAGTGTCTTTCTTCTGAAATGCTCTAAATTATTCCGCCTTGGAATCCCATAAAGAATCCTTTCGTGCTACAGTTTTCGAAGGTAAAAATAGAACCCGATTAAGAATTATCACAGTACTGTACTTGAGTCGGACACGAGCACAATAAAATCTAAAGCATACGAAAAGGCTAAAACCCTATTCCAGCTCTTAAGGTTTTCGAACGTCTTACACATAATTCGACTACTCCTCATTAAAACGAAGAACAAATTGTTGCGTATAGACTGGCATAATTTCTGGCTCAGAACTGAGGGTGGGTTCCATGGAGTGGGAATGGCTTTGAAGTTTCCCCACTCGTTGTATCCCGGAACTCTTCCGGCGGAGGAATTCCTTCTTCGATAAATTCGTTGAACATTCTTTTTCTGAAAGAAATCTCGTCTCTTTCGCCGTCTGATGCGAGGGAATTTTCACTGGAACTTTTTGCTTTTGATTTACTTAGTTTAGATTCTACGTCTTCTCTATTGGCGAGTTGTGGTAAAGAGCGGTGATGAGCCGGTTTGATGGTGTTTTCATCGATTTTGTCAGACTTCCAATAGCCTGATTTTCTTGTTCTTGACTTCATCGATGAGCGAAACTTGATTGGTCTCATCACAGATGGGGATATCGATTTGGGAAAAGTGCTCTTCATTCTGTCCGTTAGTTGAGCTTTTTTCGCATAATGTGAAAGGACTCTGTGGTCGTGCATGTTGCGTGGGCTTCTTCTGATAACGTCTCGATGCGGGTTGATTTCATGTTCTTGTGTCATCCAAAGCGGCGGAGGGTTTGGTGCTATTGGCCTGTTCGCATCTGCTGCGTCTTCCTCGATGGTCCGCCACATGAAAGCGCATTCTTCTTCATAACATCCTTCAGGAACCGATTCTTGTATTATCTCATCCAGACTTCTCTGCACTTCTGGCGGCCGGTGGTATGGCTTCCACTTCATGACAGGTTTCTTTCTCACAGCGATTTTAGCTTTCAGAGATGCAGGTAGTTTGAAGGAAGGCTTGTTGGCTTGTGGGTATCTTCCGTCGTGATCGAAGTGGGTTGCCTCTCTGTCGTCTTCAATTGGCAGAATCACGTAGTCAAGCATCTCTTCGGGTATTCCACTCACAGACTCCGGACCCGTCGCCAAAAGTATTTGACTAGTTCCGACAGCCGCAACAGCGCTCCCCACATGCCTGTAAAAAGAGGCTCAGCAAGGTAATCAATGATAACTGAAAACAAAATAGAAAGTATTGACAACATAAAAACACACGTTTAACAATGTTTTGTTCTTTTGATTCTTGTCCAGCAGCAGTTTTGAAATATCTCCGCGAAAGAAGTTCAAGCTGAAAATTGAGCACTTATTCCAGTATGCTGGAAACTATTCAAGGCGATATCTCTATGAATGAATTTAAAGAAAAAAAGATTCTTCTGTTTTTGTTGAATAATGGTGAGATCGATGAAAAGCTTATGTGGATTATATAAACGCTAGGATTGTAAATTCTGATTCACAAGTTATTGACTTATTCGAAATTTAGTAGTGTGGCATTGATTTCAGAGTGTTCCTCATAGCTCAAAATAAAAGCCTCGTCGATCATTTGAAACTATTGTCAGTATTATTTACTGTTAACATAGATATTAAGCTTATGATTGTGTAATTAAATATTTCAATATTATACAGATGGGTTCTTTCAGCAGAGAAAATTTGATTGCCATGATTGATAATACTAGTCTTAATTTATACGCGCTGTGTACATGCAAAAAATTTCATGAACCTTTTTAATGAACAAGTTTCACTGAGCTAAGCAAACGCAAAAGTTAACCGAGATTCTGGTGGAGTTTAATGAAATTCTGTAACCAAAATCTAGCAGCAGCATTGAAATTTGAAATTTCTATGATTATTATGAATCTTCCTGAACTACGTTGGGTTTCCTTCGTATCCTAAAAGTCAGACTCCTTAGAAATCGTCCTATTTCATATATTCATGCTACATTGCTGAATTGTATTGCCTATCAAACTTACTGGAGAAATCTTGCAGAAAGGGGCACTCGGGCGTCCTGCAAAAGTTAGTTTATTAAAGAACATCATTTGAAACACTTATTGTTTTCTGAATAAAGGGATTAACGTTTAAAATCTTACTCGGTGTTATGACAAAAAAAAATCAGGAAAACGTTAATGCAAAGAAGTAAGTCAGAAAACGGAGTAAAAATTAGAATAGCACTCGCGAGAAATAATAATAACCTGAGACTGATAGCTTGGACCTTCGGTAAGCTAGGAAAAGGTAAGCGATGTCGGATTATGTAGAAGTCGATTGGTTCATCACATCTCAAGCAGCTTTCTCTGGCCTCTCTTTGGCTAACATGCTTCTGGCGGAAGCAACAAGTCTGCAAATCAACGACGAAGTCCATTTCAACGATGATACAAATTTAAGTTTCAATTTGTCTTGTGGAGGGAATTGACGCCTGTTTGATTATTATGAATCATCTCATCACTGTGCTGAATTTTATCGATGCTTGTTTGGAAAAGCAAGAAACAAAAAAAATTTGCTTCTACACAATTTTTTTAAGAATTTTACACAAAATTTCCTCATTTCATTCACTAAGGATGTGCTCAGAAAATAGGGTGAATTTCAACAAGGCGCTTTCTTGATTTGTATTTGTTGATTGATTTATTGGTAATTATCGGGCAATGGTAAAATATGGAAAGTGTCATGGACTTCAGTAGAACTCTGCGTTGAGTTAATTTGATGCATAGCTAATGATGACACAAACCTGGTTACTTGCAGTGGATCTGTTCATTTAAATGCTGAAAAACTCTCCAAATGTCTTCAATCGCCACTGTTACAGCAAACTTTCTTTTAAATGCGATGCACCAAATCACAGTGAATTTTCTAATTCGAATACTAAAAAACTTGTCATATGTTTTGAATAACCATTTTAACCGTGGAATACCCTTTAAAAATAAAGCACTGAATCAAAACACCTTTTGCCAAGTAGGGTGAACTCATTTTCTCCTTGTATTTCGCACCACTTTGGCCACTTAACAAAACAGAGCATTTTTCTCCACTACCTCACACACATCCTGCATCTTCTTCTTTTCCTGAGTTTTGAAAGCACTGACATTACGACAAAATATAATTTTATTTCAGGAGTTTTGCTGTAATGACTTCGGGAATAGTTAGGAAAGAAGCGTGGAGTTCAGGTCACAAAATACAACACTTCATAAAAAGTGTAATTACTAAGTGGTGAAATTTCTACGACGGTGATAACAAGAAAGCGTTCGTTTAGTTTCAAAGCTACAAAAACAGGGTTTCTTTGAAAACAACTACCGATCTAAATAAAACCGTTGCTTTAAAAGAAAACATTCGTTCCGCTAAAACTTTTACTCAAAACTGAATGTTTCAAAAATATGAAAAATCATCTCAATCAAGCTACCGAGTAGACTGTCAACAGTAAACTAACACTTTAATTGGAACGAGAATAAATTCTCATTGCAGGGAATGGAATATTAAAATTCCGGTGTAAGAGAAGTTTACGTTTCGTTCTTGTGAAGTTATGACGGGCATTTACGTTTAAGATGAGTTGTGGGGAGATCAATATTGCCTGATCTTACCCCAAAGTACCTGGAGACGGACTCGATCGACCGGCGGCGCTGCCTCTTCTGTTCGCCATCGCCGAGCTCAGTTTGGAGCCCAGGCCGGACTTGGGGTCTCCCATTGACTTGTGTTCTGACACCGGGTGTGCCATTGAGCTGGCTGAGAAAGGAAAAAATAGTGAGCATCATGGTGGACACTTGTGTTCTGACACGTGAGCTGGCTGAGAAAGGAAAAAATAGTGAGCGTCATGGTGGACACTTGTGTTCTGACACGTGAGCTGGCTGAGAAAGGAAAAAATAGTGAGCGTCACGGTGGACACTTGTGTTCTGACACGTGAGCAGGCTGAGAAAGGAAAAAATAGTGAGCATCATGGTGGACACTTGTGTTCTGACACGTGAGCTGGCTGAGAAAGGAAAAAATAGTGAGCGTCATGGTGGACACTTGTGTTCTGACACATGAGCAGGCTGAGAAAGGAAAAATTAGTGAGCGTCATGGTGGACACTTGTGTTCTGACACATGAGCTGGCTGAGAAGCGAAAAATAGTGAGCGTCAAGGTGGACACTTGCGCTTTGACATGGGGTGTGTCATTAAGCCGGCTGAGAAAGGAAAAAATAGTGAGCGTCGAGGTAGAAACATCATGGTCACCAATCAATTGTAAGCATCCAACATCGGTCGAGGCTCATTTATAGGTCAAGGATTAGAGCAAATGATCCGACAGCATGAATAACAACCATCTTACAAAAGTGCTTGATGCTGAAGTGAGTGGTTTTTGAAAATAATAAACATTTCCTAAGCCGTTAATTCAAGGTGACTTGAAATGGGATAATATTCTCAACGAATTAGGATTTTTTGGAGGCATGACAAACAATGTTAAGTTGTTAGCCAAGTCCTTATCAGAAAATTTCGAACAGTATTTTCCTCTATTTTCTGCGATACTGGGGTCGGCACAACTAAGAAAGCGGACGATATCATTATGAACGTAATCAAAGCTTTCTAAGCAAAGCGAATGGCATTTCAAGCTACTATATCGACAAATAGCAGTTGACTATGACACATATTAAACAATTTTGTACTGTTTTTATCAGGAAGTGCTCTGAAATTATAACTTAATGGGAAAAAACTCTGCTCCATGGAGTACGTAATTCATAGTGTCGGCTCTTAATTTGAATAGTTCGATCAAATTGTTACTGACCTACAAAATTTAACTTGAACTTAAACTTGATGTACGTTTAGATTAATTCTGTGATGGTTCTGTGATTTTTTTGTCAATTTGGTTTCCATTGAGTGGATCACGGAACAGCAATGCTGCATCACATAACACTGTGAAGTACAAGTGATCTACATTTCACTGCCTCGCAGACTTTTAGAACAGCAAGAGCGGTGAACGGCAGCTTTCGCCTACCCTCGCTCGAGTGATGGTGCCACCCCAGTAGTGGAAACAAGGTAGGGTCATTCCTATGGGGGAAAATACACCTCCTCATGTTCGGCTAGCCCGTAAAACGTCTTTATTTCAAACAAACTTTATGACGTCACCATTAACATGTCGTTAGGCCAATAGTGGTGCCATATTTGGGGCCAGCAGTGTTGTCAGATGCAATAATTATGAGCGCTGCTATTGGTTCGTTGCTATAACGTCAGCATTGCCACACGGTCGACAAAAAAAAGACTGGCTTCACCCTACCTTGTTTCTTCTACCGTGGTGCCAACTCTGGTTTACATATGAAACTCTTGAGTCCAGAGCACGGTATACCGTATACCATGTTCAAGAGCCTAAAATTCATTATCCAAACTCTGAGTAAATTTCCGAAAAGTCACCGTGGTTGTTCAGTACCAGAATCGCCGCTCGCAAACGAGGTGTCTCTCAGCATCGCTCCCGTCGATGTGAACAGGCCTGACGCAACCTTTCCCTTCTTGGCCAGGTTTTCAGACTCAGATCTTTCTTCATCCGACTCTTCTTCGATGTCAGGTAAGATAAATGTCTGTTTGTCCTCAGGAATCCTGAAAATAAAATTTGAGAAACGTTTTACAGCGACAGGCTAACTCACTAATAACAAAGGTATACATAGAATTGAAGTCTTTCAATGGCACCGGAGAGTAGCAAAATTGTAAATTTGTATGTTGAGTTTATCAATGGATTCCTTTGTCGTTCACTTACATCATATGGGCTACCGAGCCGCTATGTACTTTCTTTTTGAAGTGCACAGCTGCTTCAGTGTATGGGAGAACTGGTGCCGCCTGGTCGTAGTAAATATCTTTGGTTAGAGGAGGAGTTTTGAGGATGAGCGTGTCGACGATGAGGTACGACACCTGAAACGGAAGGGTTGTCTTTCATGATTATGATTTCAGTTCGTTATCGCTCTGATTTGAGAACGCCATCAAGCTGAACCTTTCTTCAGCTCCGGATACCAAAATTTTACCACGCGACATAGGTGCTGGGTATAGAGAAGTAAAATCAAATGATTCTTAAGAAGTCAGAGACCACTTAACACGTTAAGTTTGGATTCTATTAAAGTTTTTTCACGTTTAATAATTACTCAATTCAACACTTCAAAGTTTAAAGACAACGACAAAGTTCAATGCTTCAAAGTTCACTGACACAGCCAGAATTCGATCTTACCTTCATGTGTCGATCTATTATCCAGTTGAGCTCGAAATCTTCGTCGTCGTCACCGAATGGGTTGATCAGTTGCTCGGCAACCTGGACGGAAAAAACGTCCTGAATGTCGGAAAAAACTCCCAATTCAGAGATTTTCCTCGAAATATCGACTGCATTTTGAGTTTGACCATGGATTTTAGTTTCTCTCGATGATTATTGTTTATCGTAGAACTAAAGAATACTCGCCTTGAGTAGTCCCATGTAGAAGAAGAACTGTAGGAGCGTGAAGTAAGGGATGTAGAGATCTGGCTTCACTTTGTAAGGAATTGGGCTTTTTTCCACGTACTGGCGGCCCACAATGCAAGCGATAAAAAAACAATACGTGGCGATGGTTACAACCTGCGTTGAGAAATTACCATTGGTATTTATAATATCAACCAATTCTATATATTTTTTGATGAGGTAATTCAACAAATGATACTGCTAACATGAACGATGCAAATTTGAATACACCCCTTCTTCTAATGACATTGATTGAACTGTTCAAGTAATAACTAAAAAACACGGACATTTTGAATAATTCAGGTGTTCTGTCTCGTCGAATGATGAATATGCTAATAACTTTCACAGAGCAATCAATTATCCAGCATAAAAATGGGTTAAAAAGTTACTTAAGAGATAAAATAACCCTATTTATTTGTGAAATTCCTTGCACGATCAGTCAATTAGAAAAGAAACCAAAAAAATGCGTTTGCCTTATTTTTGATGCGAATGTCAGTGCACATAGTTAGAAAATAACAAATCTCTAAACAAGTTGGAAATCATCAAGAAATAAAATCAACATAAATACAGTGAACCCTCTCAATTTTTATGAGTAATCCGAAATTTAACGCGTAGAGTCCTGTAAAAATTTACCTCATTCAATTTAAACTAAGCGACGTTTAGAAAACTCTCGAAATAGAGACAATATGTTTCGAAATTTCGCATGCCATCAAATTCAGGGTTCCTGTACACGTTCGGATTAGTTTAAACAACGTAAAAGTGCAGGCGACACGAATAAATCATCCATTTTTACAGCGTTTAAATATGGGACAGTGAGACCATAAAATTGAGTTCAAGTACGCCACGTATAGAGACATTTATGTGTATCAGGTTTTAGAAAAGAACTCCAAGCTGGGAGACGACTGGGTAGGAGTTTACACAAATGTACAAAACAAGCATCTTGCGCCCAATTCCCTTGCAGTTACGGCCCTACTTGGAGGTATCTCCCAGCCGGCTTTAAACAACTTTTTGAATGAACAAAAGCAGAACTGTTTTAACTCGCACAATGCTTTTTGAAATTAACGATTTTTAAATCTCAAAAGTATTTCTAAGGAACGCTCAGAGTATCATCTAGATGATTGAACCTGGCTTTATGAAATTATCGAGTTTGAAATTTTGGAAGAATTTCTGCTTCGAGTATCACCTGGATCGAGCAAGAACCTAAATCAATTTTGAAATATTGAAAGTACTTCTGCTTCGAGTCTCACCTGAAATGAGCAAAAACCTAAATTCCAAACGGTATTCCTACGGACGGCTTCGAGTATCAAGAAATACTTGATATAAGAAGAAATACTTGAGCAAAAAAAAACTAAATTCCAAGTGAGACTGGAGAGTTTGGAGGAAGGCGAAGAGTTACCTGCGTGTACACGAGAGGGATGCTCACCCAGTCATAGCACCACAGCAAACCACACTGGGATCTGAACTCCAGGAATGCCTGGAACAAAGAGACCAGGAAATACGTACAAACAAATACGTCATGCAGACATAACACGTCAACAGATGGTCGGGGAGCATGTACAACATCGGTAGTTTTCTTAACATTTTCTGCTCAATCATAATTTACACAAAGGTTCCAAGATTTACTTAATGTCCCATGGCGGTCGAAAAGTTTGCAGTCGTTTATCATCATCTACAGCAATGTAAAAAATTTGACTTTTAAATAAATTTAGGAGAATAGAAAATATGTGCACATCCCTGCGCTTATCCATCTCGGATGTCGAAAGTTGAGCGGGAAAAGCTATAATTTCACAAACTTCTGCGTCCACTGACCACGTTCTTAATTGAAATTCAATTTGACTAAGCACTCTTGATGTTAGCACATGATTAAATCCGCGATAATTACTTCACTTGACGTATGACATATCGTTTTCGAATGCACTATAGTTTGGTCAAAAACCGTTCTTTTTTAATAGTGTACGCACATTTCTACATGAACATGCGATTTTTCATTTTTCACCTTTTTTCTTTGTAATTTTATAATCAAAAGACAGTTTTTACCCTGTTCTTCAGTCAAATTCGGGTAAGCTACGTTTCTTGGATTGCCAACATATTGTTCGGAGGCTGGACAACTCATCTTTCTTATTTTACCCAATAAAAAACAGTTTCTCCATTGTTCAACCTGCCAGCGTAAAAATGAAAACTGCTTTAATCCAGCCATTGACATGTAAAAGACAACGTTTCTTCTTCATCATTACTACGATCCATAATTGTGAAATACTGCGTTAATGTGACGCGTGGAGCAGTTTCACTGTACAGCAATGTAAAAACACGCGTTATCGCGAGTCGCAATTGCCAGTTCACATTGTATTGCTTACTTTCAAATTTTGATTTTATTCAGTTGTGACGAACGTTCTTAACAACCAATGTTGGATAACGTGAGGGTATACCTGACTTTATTTCTCATTCATTTGCTGAAGTACATTAGTATTCTTCAAGCAGCTTGTATGGAGTTGCGTCTGACGCTTTTCACTTTAACACATGTCTTCTACATTTCCTTCATTCGTGAGTTACATGACGGTCCACCTCAAACTCACTGCAATAAAAACGCTATTTTCAATTACAGAATTCGTATTAGGGTTCCACGTGCCACTCAGTTCACGACGCCAATAAAATTGATCAATCAAAACATTTCCTGAAACAATTAACAACGGACTGCAAAAATTCCACTCAATTATTTTCACTTTGGCGTAAGGGTAAGACTTGGCGAAATCTGTTCGCCTTACAACACAGTGTAGAAATATCGGAGATAAATAACTAACATTCAGAAAGGGAAAGAGAAAATCCACAGACTCGCGACGAAGGTGTTCTTCACGTTTGTTCATGCTTTTGGCTAGGTACACATCGACACTGAAATGAAGGCCTTCAGTCGCAGGGAATCCTGACTGTTTTTAACGATCAAATTTCCAATCGTCGTTCAGTCAATGTAAAGTTTTAAGACAAATACCGAAAGAATACTCAGTAGCACCTTGCATTAGACTATTGCTGAGAAATACTTCAGCATGTATTATTTTGTTCATAAATACCATAAATACCGCAAATACCATAATGGCATAAATACCGAAAGAATCCCCGAAAGAACACTCGGTAGCATGTTGTTTCGGAATACTGCTGAGAAATAATTCAGCATGAATAAGAATTAAGCGTTCCACTTAAGATACCTTTGCGACTTTCAGCCTCCATACAAAAGTAGAAAATGCGCATCGTTGATGCATACATTCCAAGTTTGACAGTAAATGCCGTTAGCATACGGGAGGACTCGACACAATCCCACCTGCGTGTACACTAGCGGTATGGAAACCCAATCATAACTCCAGAGCATGCCGCACATTTGTCGGAATTCATTGAACTCCTGCAAGGAATAAGTGTAATCAAAGGCAATAAATGTATAACCTCTCAAACGGAGCATCAGCATCAAGAAATTGTTATCATATCCCAACACCTAAAAAGCTGTGAACTTTAAAAAAAAAAACGCGTAGAAATTTTAAACTTTTTCTCACCTCCATGATGAGCTTCGCGCCGAGCGGATCATTGATTCTTTTCTGCAAGGAAGCCTCCCTAACTAGAGCTGTGAACCAAGTGAAGGGCACCCAGTAGGTGTTGAACTCGGTACTTGGCACGGCCTTGTATATCTGTAACTCGGTCGTTGTCATGAAGCCTGCAAAGGAAAAGGCAAATAAAATTCAAAGGCTAACCTGCAAAATGAATGGGTGAGTGACACCAGTAAATTCTTGCTTTACATGAGTGCTTGAATTCACTCATAAACGACATCATCTTTGAACTTCAGCAGAAGCATTTGATAAAAAGTTCTATGTGATGGGATAAGTCCTCAGCGATCTCACGGGTTCGGATAAGTTAATGATGTGTACATCGCCTAAATTGTCCCACTACGAATAGATTTCGTATGCTCCTCGATAATTGATAATTGCGTCTTGCAATCATGCACTAAATGTAAGAATTTAAAGCACTCGTTTACTCAGAAGAATTCCATATTTTGATTCTTTGAAGTTTGTTAGAAACATGGCTGTAAAGTGAACGGCAAGGAATAAAATTGTAATTAAGGGATTAAATATGTAGGACAACAAAGCGATGCAATGCCCTGAAAAATAATTTGAGAACTAAAATTTAGAAATATTAAATCCAACATAATTGATCGCCAAACATTTTACAAAATAAAGTTTACAAATAATAATTTCTCAATCATAGGTCAGGGGTCAAATTTTAGTGACGTACGCATTTTAGAGTCGTTGCATATTTTAAAGGGAAGACCAGCTCTGAACGATACATCTAGTTCTTTTCCATTGTGCATTTCTAATTAGTTCAATACTGTCGCGTGAACCGTTTGTATCTGTAATTATTGATCAAATTTATTTCATATTGTGTTTCAGCTGATGATGGGATTTATCCCGAAACGTTCGTTCCAAAAATGTTTAGAATTTTATTCTTCGCTTTTAAATTTTTAAAATAAAGTTTCTGCTGCATTCAGTATAGTTGTGGAATTTCTTTCATATATACAGTATTTTACATCATCTTATACAACAGTCTACACTACATTTCGAACTTGCGTCTGAATTTTACGGTGAACTGAAAGGAGGGACTCCTTGATAGCAGAAAATGTCGAGACCTACCTGGATAATCCCAAACCTGACTTTCAATGCATGCGTCCTTTTCTTATTCGGTTGTGGTCATGATTCTAGCGCTGACGTATTGATCGCAACTTTGCCTGCTACGTGAGCCATATTTGGTCACTGAGGGAGTTTTCATTATGCTGCTGACCAACCAGTCGTCACAAACTCAATTAAAAAAAAATACTTTTTCAAAACTAAATGAAAACACGATCCAGTAAATGTCTGGTATTTTCAACATTGCTTACTCCAAAACGACATTAAATTTGAATTGAATATTAAAGTTCAGCTTCACCTGTCGCAGTCAAAGCGTTAAAAGTTCAGAGTCAGAGGAGCTAGAATCCAACACGCTTAACAAGACATTACTGCCCCATTATCTGGTTACCATTCCATTTGAGGAATAATCCCTGAACTCGAAGTGAATCAGGAAATACAAAGGTTTTTAACTTGACATTAAACTCATACCCATAATTCATTTCTAAATTTAGGGCGAAAATCATTCTACCTTCCAATAAAATTCCCTAGCGCAACAAAAAATATCAATGTTAATAAATTTCCTGCGAAGAAACACTCCAGTTTTCACTAAGGGGATTTTCGCAATGATACTGACAGACCTGCAGCCACAAATACAATTTGTATAAATGCTTGACACTTTGACCGCAACGTGCGCCATCGGTGGCCACAGAGGGGATTTTTATTATGCTACTGACCCACCAGTAGTCATAAAGTCAACTTTCATACATACTTAATTAAAGCCAAATAACTGTGTGATGCAGTTAATGTTTGCTATTTACAAAATTGCTTTATACAATTGACTTTAAATTTGAGTTGTATATTGAACTTCAGTTTAACCCATCGCAGGAAACGGGCTGAAGAGCAGTGAAGGAAGAAAGCTTCAGCGCACCCGCCTCCACAATATGATCGAAGGTCGGAAATCTTCGTTTGACGGCCGAAGAGATGGAGCGCAGCACGAGCACCAGGCTGAGGTTGAGGTAGCGCACCATCGTGCGTCGCAGCATCCGGCCGTGGTCGTCGTAGCCTGACACGTGCACCGCGATCGAGTGCAGCAGTCTGCGAAATTTACGAGTTTCAGCAGCGTAAATTATTTCAGGAGTTTCAGGAGGAGCTAAAAATTTGAGGAGCTTGAAATTTTAGGAGTTTCAGGAGCAGCGTAAAATTTTGAGGAGTTTCAGGAGGAGCTTAAAATTTCAAAAAGAGTCCAAAATTCCGGGAGCGTAAAATTTGTAGGAGGAGCGTAAAATTTAAGGAATTTCAAGATTAGCGCACAATTTAGGCGCAAATAAACGTTTAAACAACTTCGTGAACCTAATTTGGAAAATTTTAACCAAATACTTGAAATAAAAAAATATTTTAACGAAACCAAGGCTGTTTCATGCACTGTTTAAAATATATTAAACAAATTGGATTCCATACTTCATTTGCACTGTTAGCATTCGCGTACATAAATTACGACATATAGCATTGACAACATGCAAGTGGGATTCAAGCTCAAGTAAATTACTCATAAAACTGTTAAGCCCGTTTTGAACTTCAGTAAGCAAGTTACAAATTAAGTTCCTGAAATTGATTTCGAATAAATGAAGAGAAAGTGTGACGCTTCGTTATACTAAAGCTTCAATCTGAAAATTTTCACTTGATGGGGGAGTAAAATTTCAAAACAAGGGATATTGCCAAAAAAATCAGGGTAAAATCAAGTTGGAGGTCATTCCAATAAAATTAAATCATTCAATCGTGTTAGATTATAAGATACCGAAAACTCAAATGTCGATGGAAAAATACTCAAACTTGAGGATTGTGGATAGAAAAACATCAGTAACTTAGCCAACTTTACATACGAACTATTGTTGCATGTTGTATTCCTACGACAACACAATTGCGGAGTGAGCCTTACTTGTCGGGCCAAGGTATGGCCATGTACTGTTGCCACCATCTCGACGCGACGAAAGAGACGTAGAAGCCCAGGATGAAGGACAAGGGAATGTAGTTCATGAAAGTGTCACAGTACAGTGCTACGTGCTCGAATGATCTGCAGATGAGAAAAAATTAGATTATAATTCAGTTCGAGCATTTTAACCACACACAAAGGAGCTAAAACACACTGTGTCGGGACAAATGTATATACACAACTGTACATAACAGAAAACTCTTAACATTTCATTTTTCAATTGTGTCTTGTAATATTCCTGATAAATAATAGAGAGTTAAAAGTTCCACAACCTCATTTTATTTCGTTTGCACCTTCTATAACATTGAAGCATACAAGCTTACGTGAGGTCAACTGCGAGAGCAACTGAAATCTTCATTTTATACTCCGTAGACTTTCTGAAAGTAATTCAGCTCGACTGAAATTTACTTAACTACTCCTAAAAAGCAGGTATACTTTGTTATCACGCAGCATCATCGATTGGAAATCTGCTTGTACCATATTATTAACAAGTTAACTTATATAGAAACGGAATTTTCAGTGATCGACGTTTCAATATTCAATTATTGTTATTGAAATGTGAGTTGCAAAGTCCGAAGAGTTTTTTAATCGCAATTACGTTTCAAATGTTACGGGCGGAAAGCGGAATCTTTATCCTATGGCTCATACATACCAACCTAATGGGAATTTCACATTTTTCCCTCATTTCTAATGGTAATAAAACGCTTCAGTTCTACCATTATAATTTTTTTCTCAGACATTTCTCAGCTCGAATATAAAAGTGTGACTGACGTAAGTGTGCTATCACTAATCCATTCTTCAGCCTCATTCTTGCATTTGAACAAAATCAAGGTCAAGGTGGAGTAGGGTTGAATGCCACCGTGTGGTCGGGGTTGAAACGTGGGTCTTTTAACATTACCTCTGCAAACCTAAGAGTTGTCTGGAAGAACTCAGTTTATTTAACCGATTTTTGAAAAGAAATGCGTAGAATAATATAAAATGGATAATATTAGCTGGAGATTGATAGATTGCTTACTTTTATGAATGTCCTCCGAAAATGTTCGTCATTCGATTGAAAAATCTTTTAACATAGGGAGGGATTATAAAATTCAAGAATCAATAATTTTAATACAAGAAGATTAACATAGTTAATAACTTTGAACTGAAATTCTAAATTATACGTTGAAAGAAAATTTTTTTTCTGATTTTACTGCCTGGAAAATTATGAAACATATACATCACTTCCAATTTTTCCCTTGTTTTCTGTTTGTTGAAATTTTTGTACATATTACTGAAAAGATTAGGCTTTCACGCATTTTTTCAACAAAATTATCGTAAATGAAATTTTTCATGCCTCATTAGTCCGAGTTTGAAATTCTATCACCGATTTACCGGTTGGAACCACACTTTTTACGACAAAAAATGTATCAAAATCAGAATTTCTGAAGTATGCGTATAATAAACAATCCATGAACAAGTACACACATTTCTTTCTGCGCCATAGGGCTAGTCGCTATAAGGAATACTCATTTTTGAATGCCCCTTTCAAAAGTTTCTGATCAGCAGTTCAAGAAATGCTTTACGTATCAGGAGGTCGTCTATCTTGGTCTTTGTACACTCATCGAATCTACGAACAGTTTTTGTTCATTTGTGCCGGGGAGCAAACTAACCTACTCAACGTACACAAAAATGCGACGAAAGGTAGCGGTTGCTTTGCTGCTCAACTAAAATGATCAACTTCGGATGCCTCGAGCAAGTGACAAATCGACTGTGAAATTAATGGATGGGTTCACATATCTGAAAAAGTATAGAAATCTCTCTGAAGCAATTGACTGCTGAGGAACCTATAGATGACTATGAAGAGGTTTTTTGATCATATTCATTATTCAACACAATCAATGAGATATTTTAAAAATGTCGTGAAAATATCTTAATGAGAACAATTTAATTTTAGTAAGTTTTCGTGAGATTAAAGACATAAACTCATTCTTAAATCGATTAGTGCATCGAGAGACATGTACATACATTGTTGAAAGCATTATTTTAATTTAGACACATGGAATCTAA
Source organism: Platorchestia sp. MABIK (assembly GCA_014220935.1). Taxonomy (NCBI): domain Eukaryota; kingdom Metazoa; phylum Arthropoda; class Malacostraca; order Amphipoda; family Talitridae; genus Platorchestia; species Platorchestia sp. MABIK. The sequence goes on along the minus strand of JACJUY010008412.1, from coordinate 15,170 downwards.
TAAAAAACTTATGATAGTGATTTGATGATTTCCTTATATCAGCATTTCTCCTACCGAAATGGAAAAGTTTACAGGAATTGAAGAATTCGGATACCGAAATCATGTTGTAGAAATGAGTGGCATAATTTATTGGTCTTTGTGAGTATTGAAGACTGCCTAAAATGTACAATGATAGGACCAAACAAAATGTGAGGCCTAAAACTGAATATATATATAAGCATGAGTCAACCAAAGATAGAAAAAATCGCAGTTAACCTTAAAAGTTTCCTTTTATGCAATACTCAATAATATTATTCATTAATAAGTTATACATGTGGAGGTTAGATCTCAGTAATCTCACTGTGACATGATGCAAATTTATAATTCTGCATTCCAGAGATTAAACAAGCATAAAATGCACACAATTGGCGTAAAAAATCTTTTCGTGGTCTCCCAAGTATATATAAGAACAGCGATCTCGTGCCAGCTTTTGAGCTCGCTGAAAGCATACGTGCTTGCATGCGCACAGACACGAATTCTGTTCATCAAAGCTCAACTTACATCTTTGGGAGCATTTTAACAAGTTGCCTGCGAATTGATACGTATGTGTACCGCTAGGTAAATTGCACATTTACGTACCTGCATAAACGAATTGTATTTGAACTTTTTTACAACCTTTCATGAAAAAGCTTTAGATTGCAAGAGACTATACTATCATGTAGTTGTTTCTTCACACTTCTTAAAAAGTGTTAAAAATGCATACGAGCAGTAAAGCCGGTTTTTCAGGACGGCTTCTTCCAACCTAACATACCGACCGTAGTCACCGCGCAAACGCAATTAACTTGTTAACTTCCAGTTTCATAACATTAAAGAGGAGCGAAATTGGTGCAGCAGCATTGAAGTATTTTAAAATGAAATACCTTTAAAATAAATGGGCCGTGTTCAATTTGTAGCTATGACACTCTAGCAATATACTCTTTAATACACGCTGGTCATTGAGGGGATTTCATGATACTGCTGACCGACCAGCAGTCACAAACTCAATTTTCACAAACACCAAAACAAAACTAAATGAAGCCACGATCAATTTCATGATAATTATTATACTCAAAATTGATTCCTATATTTGACTTTAATTCGGATTGAGCGTTGAACGTCAGTGAAACCCGCTGCAGTTAGCGTGTTAATCGTCCTAACTTGAGTACTTAATTGTAATCTCGATGATGTTCACGATTAACAAACACACACACACAGAGATTGTATCATTGAGACAAAGCTCCTTAAAAATGGTATCCACAAAGCCAAGTATCTAATGAAAAATTAAATTCAGTAGTTACCTTTTCTGCTCTTCAGTGAAGAAATAGCGGTAGGTGATGCTCATGGCACTGTACGCCACCACAAACATAAAAAGTTCTCTATACACCAACTTGTATAGAGAGCCTTTCCATTTGAAAAGAAGCCTCGTGAAGCCACCGGACGTCGACGAAGCCACATCGTACTGATAAGAGACAGTCATTCCTAATGATTAATTCCTCCTTGACTTTCTTCATAACCAATGCAACTCAGCTGTTGTTCGCAAAACAAGGACACATGCGGAGACCCGACAACCAGGAGTTCACAAGCAAGTCGTTTGCAAAGCGGACAAACATTTCGCATGCCAAACAATTTCTCGTTTCACGAAAAATTTGGCCGATGAAGTTTTATGGGATGTGGCTGAGGCAAAAACACATTCGGTACATTAGCGAGGAAACAATATATGACTCATCCTTTCGCAATGCGCTGAGCGTCACTCCGGGGCTGACTTGGGCAGCAATCTTGCGCTCGAACAACCGACCCAATTGGCAAGTCGCTCGAAAATTGCTTACTCCTCAAAACCAACAAGTTTTGCTTTTGTTTTAGGTCGCTTATGTCAGTTCGAAATGCACTTCGCTTTCGACGCACGTTTGTTTCCCCTTCCGTTGCGCGGTTGCTTGCGGTTCCGATGATTGGTCTCGGGTTTTTGATATTGTTCTGTGAACGGGAATCAAGGAATGTTTTCGTTCCGCTATGTGCACATCAGCGCTTTGAGGAAACCTTTCTTAGGAATTTTTAGCAATTCATCTACAAATCAATGAAAAAATGGCATATTAACAAAAAAGAATCGTGAGGACAATTACATCGTTAACGATGCAAAAGGGAATACTATTTCATGTAAAATAGCATTCAACAATATTTTTCACTCGAGAGAAACGTACTTAAAACCATATCAATATTGATGGTTACTTTTAAACAAGCATTGCTGAAAATCTTTATCAAACAATTGTAATTGAAATCGTAACACTTAATTATGCTTTCTTCAATGCGCTTGTTGAGCCTTCTACGAACTTTAAAATGAATTCAAGGGAGGCATCGACAACAGCTTGAAAATATTACGAACGGAGAATACCATGAACTATTTCTTTATGTGTTCATTTTTTCAAAACGAAAAGAACTCGAAAGACGAGAAGAACGAAAAGAAAAGTGAAACAAATGTGTCAAGCTAAAAATATTATGCGCACTTCGTAGGTAACAAATATTATACGTGCTTCGTAGGTAACAATTATTACGCTCACTTTGTAGATAACAAGTGTGCGTACTTCGAGGTTAATAAAGATTACGCGCACTTCGTAGGTAGCACATTATAAATAGGGTACTAAATATGAACTTTTAAGGTTACCCGTGATCAAATTGGTGGTTTTCGCAAAAAAATGTCTTTTTTGATTTCAGTATGACTATGATGAGAGCGAAGAAATTGGCGACAGCTGATCTGAAAAGAAATTTACAAGCGGTCGCTCGTACGTTTTTTGTCGAATTTCCCTGAGATTCTTTTGTACATAATGAAGTGAAATTTTACGCAATTGTGAAACTAATTTGAAATTTCAAATTTTTGCAGTGTTTTTTTTTGCAGTAAGGAAACGTTGAATGGGTATTTAGTGAATTTTCTGCAATCACGAATGCAGTTTCATTAAACACGCAAAAAAAATGTGTTTTTACATATTTTTTCAACACCTTATTTTGTTTTACGTACTTCAGTAAAATGTGAACAGGTCCTTACACTGCTCCTGTTACTTATATGAATAAAATATAAATTACATCACTGATAATAATTATGTGTTTATGATCAGCCACTTGTGACCCTTTACAAATATGAGGATTTCCTGAACATTATTTTCAGAGTCAGCATTAGTGTCATTTCTTCGACTGTGGTTGATCGCGAACACTCTCCGAAAGCATTTGTGATTGAGCTGCCATCTTTATTCCTGAAGACGACAATCCTGTCCAAAGCAAGAACAGAGAAGCAAAAACACTTTTTCTAGTATACTCACGAAAACGATTCACGGAATAACTTGAGAAATCAGTTCGGAAATGAACACTTTGCTGTAGAATATACGTTCCTATTCTATGCCTGCTTTTCTACTTGCTGTCCTCGTCGTTTGTGATAAAAAGTAATTAAGGAAGAAGTTCAAATATTGCATACAGAATAAAACTTATATACAGAATAAAACTTTACGTGATTGACTTATGAGTTTCATTTCTCGTATGGAATAACTTTGGAGTCTAAGTCCCTCTTTGCGAAACAAGCTTCTCCTTTTGTACATGATTAAAATGCCTACGAATTATGTGGTACATTTGGGATATTCACAAAATAAAATCATTCTTAAAATATATTCCCATTGAACAAAAAAGTAAGTAACTGTACATTTAAGTCTTATTTATCTGTTACAATGACGATGTTGAAGACCCAAAGTAAGGACGCTTGCGAAGCTCTGCTAAAATTCAAGGACGGCAGTTGGCGGAGAAATGAATTCAAGTTTTCATTTGACGTGGCGAAATGTTTTTGCAGTTCTGCCGCACTTTTATTGGGGCTAAGCGCACACCAGCGCACCCTGATAATGCCCGAGAAGCGTTATTTTGCGGTTGGTCGCTTGGCAGGAGTCTGCCATGCTATGCAATCTGGCCAAGACGAGCGTCAAAAAACTGACCAACCGCCTGACTTACACAGACAGACGGAATGCTCGGCGGTGCAAAAACAGCGACTCCCGTAAACTAATGATCTGAAGTGACTTTCTTGATACCAGCAACTCTATGCGCAGGTACGACTCTAGAACACTGGTGAAATATTTTCCTGTTCACCGAGGTGTCCTGGCTGTCCACTAACTATGCTAAAAGTACTTAGCGTGGGCATTTCAAACATTTGAAACTCAATACGCTCTAATCAAAAAATCTTAGGAAAAACATTTATTTGCTCAAGTGAATCGGGTACAAAACCTCAATTTACATTGCAAAATTTATCATAAAAAAATGTTACACAATAACCTATCCTTCTGAACAAAAAAAAACTCCTCTGTCCTTGCCCTGGCCTAAATCACTGACAAAATTTTAAAAAAATTTCCACGTATACAGTTGTTTCTCTTCGTGACTGAATGAGCTTTTTAGGACGGGTCCTTGACGGATATAATGGTTTGCTCATTTTCAAACTAGTGATGTAATATGTTAGGATAGCTAAAGTTGTCAATTACGTCGAAAAGTGATAAAACCTAAAGGAAGAACGGTGTCTGGTTCTGACAGATCAATGGCATCGTCAGTACGCGTAAACCAATTCGCGGTATCGAATTTCTTGGCGTTGAATTTTTTCCTAATTGTTATGAATGATATTGGAGTTGTAGGATTTGTTCATTCATCCTATATTTGTAACTATTCACATACCGGTTTTTGTACTGCTTTATGATCCGGTCTTTCTCTTGCTGTATTAGCCGGTCTTTGTGCGCACTGACAAGTGTTTTCAACAATGCGTCACTAGAATTATGTTTCCTTTCTTACTTGTATTTATAGGCATTAACAAAATCAAATTTACGCAAAAAAGGGAATGCATTTTTTTGGTGCCTTCTTTCAATCATTTGTTTCGACATTTGACGTGGGTATTACAATACACATGTGTGAATATCAAGAGATCTTAATGTTAAGATGTTTTTGAACCCAATATCATACATTTCATGTATCAACTTTATTGGAAGTAAACTGTTTTTCTTTCTTTCTTTTTGTCGTGTTGTATATCCCGGTCTTTGTCTTTTGTCTTCTGCACCAAAGAATGTTCATAATGACGAATAACACACGTGGATATCTATGCAATTGAAACATTGCTGGTTCGGACACTTTTACTCAGACCTTCGAAGTACTGAGAGCGACGTATAAGTGAAGGCAAATATTTTATCGCTTCAGTAATGATTGATTACTTGAACTATTTTAAAACGGGAATTTTATTGATCTTTTCAAGTTCAGTGGCGAAACTGAGAATAAGTGAATTACTTCCAGTGATGATTTTCATCCACAAATTTTACCAACAACGAGAGTGAAATTTCAACTTCTCAAAGGAATAACTCGAACACGATATGTTAGAACATTTTCTTTTCTTCTTTGCACTCCGTGGGCTCGTGAGTACGCACTCACCCGCATAGCAGAATGTTTCACAAACACTTCGCGTATCGTTTTTAAAGACTTGCACACACACGAGGAATTATTTCAAAAAACGTTTTATGAAGTCTGCAATAATTCAAATCACATCATTCATTCTATTTGCATCGTGTTTCACTAGCACTCGTACGTCGCTTCTTCCAACAACACTTCCTTTGCTGCAAATTTTCTACGCTGAACTCCAAAATCCCGACACACCACAGGATATCAAAATGACATTTTCCTGTCCTGGATGCATGGCGAGGAAAGAGACGCTGTTGCTGGGCTCAGTGAGCCACGATCGAGCACATGGAGTTAAGTTAGTCACAAGAGCTGTCAACCGTCACAAGTATGACAACCGCAACAGGTGTTACGAGTTGGGTGCGCGGTGGCGTAAGAGTAGAGAACTGCCGCGGACTTGAGCAAGGAAGGTGGACAGTCTCGCGCACTGCGCTCTGGTGGTCCCTGCTATAATTAAAACCCCTGCACCACTCTGCACAATCAATGCTAGCGGTCCTCACAGTGTAGTGTGGCGGCAAAAGCTTACACGCCTCTTTTTTACAGTACTTGTGTGTGTGTGTGTGTACTGAGGAAGCCTTCACTTGCCAGACGCGAAGCAAGTAATGGTCACACTGTTAGAAGATCTTTTTGCAGTACTTGTGTGTGTGTGCTAAGGAAGCCTTGGCTAGCGAGACGCGAAGCAAGTCATGGTCACACTGTTAGAAGAGATTCAGATGCTTGCAGCAGCGCGAGTACAGGCTTCAGATAAAAAAGCTTGAGACGTTTCTTCAGTAGAGTTACGATGGTCGCGGCGAGAGCGTATCCTGGCTACGTCGAACCACTTGCTGCCGCCGCTAGTACTTGTTTGTGAGAATAGGTTGCTGCTTCTCTGACGTGCAGCGATAGTTGTTACGGATGATAGAATTGTTATGGATCGAGAATGCACGCCAATTCATTTTGCCTCCTTTTGAGCAAACAAAATTACAGCGGCAGAAAAGTCACGTCTTCCCTGGGTACTTTCATTACTTGCTATTATATACTTTGATTTTACTCATATTTGAACGCTTTGTTATACAAAGTTTTCTTCTTTATCAGCATTTCTTGCTACTCGCTTTCAAGTCAGCGCCGTCGATGAAATTATTTTCAAGAACAAATTCGAACATAAATTAAATTTCCAAACAATTAGGTGCATAGAAATAGTAAGTTGAGAAAAAGTTTATGAAACAAGATAAAAGTTGAAAAAGAGAGTAGAAGGTGCTGAAAAACAGGACAGCGGAGAACAGAAAAAAAATGGTCCGTAACAAAACAAAAAGCCCATTCTATTTCAACAAAAGGAAGGCCTACCTAACCTTTGGCTTAGGACCTCTCATATTCCCCCTGAGAGCTTCATTCATGATAGTTTCATCACTTTACAAGAGCCCCCTCCCCGCAATCAATCAGAAGTACAGCATTCTGAGCGCACAACCACGACCTCTACATGTAGAAGCAAACAGGTCCCTGGCTCCTGATAGCTTGCATTGTAGCTGTTTGGAGGTCCGCCAAGACTGGGGGGGTCCATACATTACGTTTATTAGCCATTCTCTTGATTTTTCAAAGTATTTTCAATTAAAAATATATTTGCTTTACAAGGTAAAGCATTCTCTCAGCATACGAAATGACTCACGCAACTACACCAAAAACGTTGCTCATTTAGGCCAAGAATTTTTTGGAGGTTTTTTAATTTGTGTCATGTTAAGGACTTTGTACTATTTTTCAACGCACATAAAATAGAAATAAATATATACACACACTGATATGTATATACCCTGACTTCTTTGTGGCCTGGAAGATTAAAACATGACTGACAGCGCATGCTAAAAAGGGTTACTGAAGTTTGTGTTTTCAAAAAATAAAAATTTGACTAACATTTGTTTAAATTTATGGTGATTTCGAAATAGTCATTCCCTGACGAATTTACCTTGAAAATGTAATGCCCGTCCATGATTTCAAACAGCGTTTCAATAATTTAAAATTGCGACCCTAAAATTTAATACTTGGCGATAATTTTTAAGTTTTCTCATCATTTCACATTTCGGCTCTAAAAGCTAACACTTGTTGAAAATTTAAAAGTTTTCCCATTTTTTTCAAATTTCGGCCCGAAAATGAGCATTGCTGCAAGAAGTTGGATGGAAGATGCCACTCCAGTCATCGTTCCTAACGAGTGGATGCATTATAGAACACGTCCGATATTTCGATATTACAACGCAAGCAAATGAATTTAAAGTAACCAGGAATTTCACCTCTGATTCCGTTGCACAGCAAGCAAAATGTTTCATCAATTCTACAACACTTGGTTGTTGAACGTTGAAAAAAAGGAAAGCGTCACGGACACTGAGTTGCACCCATCATTATGCAGCAATTCAGTCAATGTTTCAACTACTGCACCCTTGCTGCCTCAACGTAAATTTAACTTCATGAGTTGTAAACATCATCTTGATATGGAGAGCATATTTGACAGAACCTACATGACGTGACATCACAATCATGAAGTATGATAAACAAAAATTCTTACCAACAAACAATCAGAAAATTTTCCTTTTATTTCTCCTAGATGAACAAATAATAAAAAAAGTAGGGAATGAATAAATAAATAAAATAACATCTTCCACAAGGAATGAAACCTGCATATATGAGAACCTGCCCAAGGTAATATTAAACAACACATAAAAATCAGATGTAACGATTTATTACTAGTCGATTTATTAGATCGGCGGACTCTCGCCAGAATGAACAAGTATTTTACACGAACAAGGCCTCCCGACCCGAATAAAGCCTATACAAATCTAGTGGCGATTGAGAGTAGCTTGGTGTAATCGGCACCCTTTGGTCGACTCATCTCCGTCAGTTTCTTCCTCAGGAAAGTTGGAATAGGAGCCAGGATTCTCGTGCCAAGAGGAGATCCTGCAACCGAAAATAAAAGAATAGGAGCCAGGATTCTAGTGCTTAAAAGAGATCCTACAACTGAAAATAAAAGAATAGGAGCCAAGATTCTAGTGCCAAGAGGAGATCCTGCAACCGAAAATAAAAGAATAGGAGCCAGGATTCTAGTACCTAAAAGAGATCCTGCAACCAAAAATAAAGAAATGGGAGCCAGGATTCTGGTACCTAAAAGAGATCCTGCAACCGAAAATAAAGAAATGGGAGCCAGGATTCTAGTACCTAAAAGAGATCCTGCAACCGAAAATAAAGAAATGGGAGCCAGTATTATAGTGCCGAAAAGAGATTCTACAACTGAAAATAAAGGAATGGGAACCAGGATTCTCGTGCCAGGGGGAGATCCTACAACCGAAAATAAACGAGATCATATCAAAGATCACCCAAATAGTCCACATCGAATAAAATATACGCAAGGCACGCAAGAAATATAACCAATGGTCTTATATAGAAACAAGTCGTGGACATTGCGAACAGCAGATAACATGTTTTGCATGTTAAAATTGTGATACTTGGTAGACGGAGAGGTCAAATGAGAGAGAAACGGTACGATGAAAAGCAGCAAACTGTGAGATAGAATAAGCGCATGTAACTAGAGCATACATATGAAGACCACAACACCCATGATTTTATAGATGTGGAACGGTCCTAATGGAGTCAGCCATGAATGTGAGCAAGGTATCCTAACAGCAAACCTAAGTACTATGGAATAATAAAACCTCCCTATGTGGAGAGCTAGAAAATGTTTGCGATGTTAGTTTTTTTTGTTTAGTTCACCAGATTTTGTACTATTCAATTTTGTCACTCGTGTTTGATCACCCTGTATCACCAGCGGGACAGAGATGAATGCCTAGAAACTGCGCAAGAGAGTGTATCAGAAATAGAAACCACTATAGTAAGTTTGTTGATCACTGATTATGAAGCTGCCTCTATTGAACTATGCCCTCTCTTACAAGGTATAGAGGTAATGGGAGAAAGAAGAGCACTCACAAAAGCTGTTTAGTAGAAAAAATTAACGAGATCTAGAGACTCCCTCCCAACAATAGGCAAGGCCGAGTGATTTTAATACACAAATTTTGTGTGAAAAATGGCGACCCTTGACAATAACGACCATGAAAATACCACGCTTGTAACCTTGATTAAAACTATTATAGTCTAAAATAACAATGCGTACCATTATCGTCAACGAGGACTGCGTTGTTGCTGTCGAACCTCGGGATGAAAGCCTTTTGCTCCTGATGACAGCCAACCAGGATAGCTTTTTTCATCTCTCCTTTAATGGTGACGAGCACTTTGTCCCCTTCAGAAATCAACAAATTAAATTTGAGTGCCTCAAATGCACGCAATAAATTTTGTGTACAAAACTAGCTTCCTTCTCCAGGATGATTCATGAGTTAGCTTCAGTTTCATTAACACAACAAAGATGCTCAAGAAAGGACCATTTAATATGGAGTTAAGGAAACATGGAATCTATACACAAGATGTGTTCCTGCACAGGATCCCCTGTGCATAGAATAAGTAAGTTGAGAAGGAAGGTTAGGAAACAAGATAAAGGTTGAAGAAAAAAGTCGTAGCTTGTAACCCTGAAATTGAAACTCATGAAATTAGTAGGTGCTGAAAACAGGAGAGCAGTGAACTCAAAAAGATTGTCAACAAAATAAAAAACATTTTATTTCAACAAAAAGAAGGCCTACCTAACTCTCAGCTCAAGACTACACATTTTTACCCTGGGAGTGCTAATTCCCATATATACAATAGTTGCACCACTTTTGAGGGGGTTCTTTCTCCAGAATCATCAGACATGGCTACCTGTTCAATCTAGGCTATGGAGGCCTGAGCAATATATGGCATACTTTTAGAAATCATTTGTCATAATTGGGACAAAATTGTGATCAATATAATCATTACAGCAGGTTTTACAATTGGACACAAAAGTACACAACATTCTACATAAGGACACTGTTCCTCCAATGAAATTCTCAAAATGAGAACCTCATTTGCTTTCACTTGAATCTTCATCAATTATTTTTTCGTACAAGTCTAGCCATTGAAGTTGCCAGAAAATGTAGGCAGTGTTAAGAACAATACTAACCTGTCACTCCATACTTGGCTTTAGAATAAACATGGATGACTTTAGCAGCCTTCCCCTCCAGCATAGCAGCCTTGCCTATCTCGCTGTTATCTACAACTCTCAAGCGAGTCATCTTGTGTACCTGGTGTGATGCACTCGAGCAGTGGATGCCTCTGTATGTCACCTGCACAACACAAGACTGCGTATTAGGTGCCATTGCGTGAGGTCTACTGGCACATATTGCCTGGCCAGGTGCAGTTTGAGATGTACAAATTAAGTGTTTATTACCTAAATTAATGAGTGGAAATAAGTAATATCCCTTAGTAACCTAACCTAACCTCATGCTATAGTCCTAGCTAGAGCATACCCAGGTGCAGTTTGAGATGTATAAATTAAGTGTTTATCACTAAATTAAATTGATGAAATAAGTAATATCCAATTAATAACCTAACCTAAGCCACACTATAGTACTAGCTAGAGGTAGATCTCATGCTATGGTGTGGTAGACCTCACGCTATAACAGCACTGCCTATTATGCCTTGATGGCATAAGAATTTTGAGCCCTGTGCAGTAGTGTACTATTGTTTTCTGAACTATATCTGAGTAAAAAAAAAAATTTGAACTACTCTAATGATTCATTGCTACTTTATTTATTATTTCACTACTTTTACTCTACCAATCCTAAAGATTTTAAAAGTAAAAGTTAGTTTAGACCTCACTAACCACAACAAAGGTGTTAGTATGGAATCTATGCATAAGATGTGGCCTCACACCCTGAGCAGGGAAACAACATAACTCAGAAAAGCTCATGAAACAAAATAGAAGTTGAAGGCGAATATAACACCAGCATAATACAATGGCAGAATTGAACAAAAATTATGGTTTGTAATGAAGCAGAATAAAATATTCAATTTCAACATTAGGAAGACCTACATAACCTTCAACTTTGGACTTCAAGTCCTTACCTCAGGAGCATTAGGAGCCATATTATACTCTAGCATAGAAGCGTGCCATCTATATGATTGAAATTGAAATACAAGGGTAAAATGACTGTACTATTGTAATGTTAGTCAACATTGATTTTACTCTTGTCACAGAGCTTGAAAATTTCCTCGCCACACTTAGGTAATTGAAGACATTTTAAAACGTTTAACATGAATGATGTTGCAGTCGTAAATGCTTAGTTTTTGAGATATAGCATAAATAGCGTTCAGGTAAGAATAGCATTAATGGCAGTTTTGATATGGCTCTTCTGGCATTTCACAGACACAGAACACACAAAGTTTCTTGGCAGGAGACATCAGCCTCAGAATGGCTAAGTTGGGTTATTTTATTTAACTAACCTAACTTTGTCTAACCTAACCTCACCTATCGTTACATCAAAACCGTAATTCAGCTTATCTATGAGTTCGTTTGTTGAATTTTAGAAACAACGTTCCTATAACTTCAAAGTTAAATGTCTCAAAAACTAAGCATTTGTAAGCAAAGTGTCATTTGTTTAAAACGTCTTTAAATATTTCCTATTACTTAAATGTAGCAATGAAAATTTCCGCATGATTGACAACAGTAAAATCAACATTGACTGTAATATCTTATAGAGTTTACAGAATATTCCTTAACCTCCTATAATGCAATTGTGTTTCTGCTATTATCTTTAGCACCAATGTATAATTGTATAACAACAAATAGGAGAAATCTGTTCCTATCTTTGAGCTGGTTGTTGACCACTATAGGCAGAATCAGTTCCATAAACATGGTGCTAATGTAAGGAGAAAACATAGTACATTTGTATGTCTCAATAAAATTAGTACATACATACATATACCAGGCCTCTCCTCCCTATGGGAGGGTAGCCAACAGCATTCCACAAACAACACCCTTAGTCACTAGGATGCGAGAGAGGCAGCACTGGCCTCACCAGAAATGCCAGGATCAGCAGCAGCCCAGCACAACCATCTTCCACAGTCAGGCCCGACAGCCATAGCTGGTTTACCCCGAC
>JACJUY010008411.1:24097-36146 GCA_014220935.1 Platorchestia sp. MABIK | reverse complement strand
ACATCGTGCACAACAAAATTTGTAAATTAGGGAGGCCTGCATCGCGGTAGGAAGAATGTCCTTGAAACGGAAAAATGAGCCTATTTTGAAACTATTAACTAAAACCAGAGAAACAGAGAATCCTTCTTAGATAAAGGTTTTTCGCTCCCTAAATCGTCATATACTGTGTTGGGCATGGGCAACAAATTACAATAGCATAAATTTAAAATATATGGAAATCCCGGGATTGTCTTCCTGAAATCTTGGAATTCCGGGATTTTCATTTTGTCCCGGGATTGCAAAACCTAGACGCAACCATCGGAGAAGGACGCAAGGCAAACCCAAGTCCATCCAACATACCGCGACGGCCGCGAGCCCGTGTGTCAAGGCCGCCTCCTGCGAGTAAAGCATTTATGAGTTGAAAGCCATGTGAAAAAGGTAATTGTTCATCAATTGAAAGCAGATTAAAATGAACACTACACTGTTAGCATGTGCAAACCTCTGATCTGAGAGGGCATACACAGGCACAAAAATACTGATCATCTCTTCGCGTTCATCAGAGCCCCCTCTGCTGGGCAGTACAAGACTGAGTATTACTTCCCCAGAAACAACCGAAAGACAGACGAAACATGCCCTCGCTTTCCGACTGTTTAATTCTTTATTATTACTCTAATAGCGCTTTTGATGAAGAGCTGAAAACAAATTAATCGAAAAAACAATTTTGAGACAAATAACTCAACATGAACAAGCATGCATTTCATACATCACGTGCATCTAGCTGATAAATCATGAGAGCTTGCTTCCATTATAGAGACCGCTCGCAGAGAACCGATCTGTATTCAAGCGAAGAGGAAACAGTGAATAATTATCAAGCTGCCAGTCGTTACTGGAGAGCTCGGGGGGTTTCCGTGGGGTTAGTTAGGTAAGATGGTTCCTCACGGAAATGCCTGTAACTTGATCTTAAGCAAATTACAGCTTTGTACATGAAAGGACTTACGCCGGTTATATCACGAAATTGTGAGACGTAAATCTTTGTCTGTTTTCTTAATTCGTCGTGGATTAAGAGCCTTTATTGATTATTGAATGCGACTGACTTTTCACGACCTTTCTACAATTAACATCTTTTATTGGAGTCGAATTCTGCTAAATTTCTCATTGTTTCTCAAAATGTACCTAAATTTAATCAAACAACATTGACATGTTGAATATAATCTGTGAATGTTACAAGGTTAGCAGTTGAACCCTTAACGCAAAATTTACTCAGCTTTCTCCTAAGAAACACAACGAAGTCTTTCTTTGGCTGAGAGCTTAGGATTTATGGCGCGACACCGGCCCAGCCAAAGAAAGCCGCTCTAACAAATCGAGGATTGAAGTCTTTTGTCTCGGTGTCTCTGCGGTGTTATTCCTAACGTTCACATGACAGAAATGTAGTTATGGTCTCATTGTTGTTCGATGTGTTTCTCTACTTTTTAAAACTACAAATTTGATTATGAATGATGTACTTTCGAAAATTTGATGACATCTGTGTTCGTAGCTTATAATTTTTGGTTAATAATTTTTTTACGATGTGAATACATGGATATTTATTTTAGATTGTTAGGTGGGCTTATCAATATCTGCGTTCATATATTTCAATTACGTAATTTTCTCTAAATTTTTGATCAGATGAAGAAAATACAAACGCTACTTTTAAAAGCGTTTTCAAACGCAGTCCTTAAAATCTGAAATAAGGAAACATAGCTGTACAATTGTTTATAAAATTCCTGCAACCAATTTTAGACCACAGATTCTTGAGTCATGTATGATTTGAAAACTACGAGTAATGACTTTTAACTGCATATTTTCAAAAACTCTCAACATTTTCGTACAATTTTTTTCATCCAAAACTTCTTTAATTATGAAGTTAGCCAATCGTATGAATCCTTTTTCATGTGAAAAAATCCCACTCAATCCCAATGAAGACACCTCATTCATGTCTCAAGTCAAAATGCCACCCAGTTCCATGCCCAGTCCCATCTCCACTCCTCCATGCAGCGCACGGACAACATTTGATTAAAGAATTTTCATACTGGGCATTGTTTGAACATTTCAAGATCTGTCTGCAGCACAGATACTAAAAATTGAAGCCCGGGTTATAAGCGTGGAGCCTCAGGTCCCTGTCTAATTTAGGTCTCTGTTGCATTTAAATAAGGAATCTAAGATAGAAGCAAAGTTTAATTAGTTCAAAGACCTATGTATATTGAAAGTATGGTGTTTGATGAGTTATTAAATTAAGGCAGTGGTGTCAAATTATGATTAAAAGGAAGTCACACGTACTCTTCTGAACGATCTATTATACATTTAGCAGTGATTTGTTAACGTTTGAACATTGGGTAGAATACTGTTTTTACTATTTTTTTAATGGAGAGCATATGCAAGGATCGTCACAAGTAGATGTTTAATACCCAAAAATAGAATGTTGTCTGTCGTACTGACTCGATTCGGTATAAATTTCCCTAGTTGACAAATGACACTTTGAAAATTTGATAAGTTAACTGTTTTACACAAGCAGCGTTGTATTGAGTGCATTTTCAATTCATAAAAATAACACTTCAACAGCAATGACGATAAAATAAATATGTATAATTATGAACAGAGTTGAAGAACATTTAATTCACATGTTTTCGATTAAATTTAGTTTAGTTTTGGGTTTCTTAATTCCGCTTTCAAACTACGAATCGTTTTCTTTTTAGCTAGAGAGGTGCCATGATTACGATCTCTGACAAGATGATGATTTCTGAACACTTTGTTTTGAACGTATTATTTTCAACAATTACTATTGTTGCATCACTTGTGTTAAATAAATTATTAATTGATAAATTGTTCCCAGTTAAAAAAATAAGACGTTTTCAAGTAGTTTCTGTGCCGCGGTAGGCAAGATTCTAGCCGTGTTTTATTCGGAAAAGCAGCCGTTTTTTGGTGGCCATGTCCACTTTATAAGAATCAACTTTATAATCAAGCAAGAGCTCGATTTTCCCGGCTTGTTTACGTCCAAATTAGACTAGCGAATAGCCGTCGAACGGAAAATTGTGGTCGAGACCTTCCGCGGCCATGTTTCACTATGTTCTGCTACCTGCCGACCAAACACGGCATTACTTTTAATGGGATTAAATTCAACAATGAGTATATGTATCTTCAGTTTCGTCGCCAGGATAAAACCAGTATGTTGCGACCTAAAAGCGTGTAATACATATGGGTACGAAAAGCGCTGAGAGGCAAGTGAAGGCTAGTGGGCAGCACAGGAAGTTCCCAGAAACGCACCAACGCCGACTGGGAACTCATTTTTACCTTGGCAATTCATTCACTGGCAGTGAAATTTAAGGATGAAAATTATTTCGAACAATCAATGCACTGAGCATATATTTGGTAGCACGAGCCTCCGAAAACATGCGAGCTGTTACTGAGCTGCTGATACAGAACCAATAATGTTGGTCGTAGTTGTTCTGAAATTATTTTGGTACGCTGTTGAATGTCGGAGCTGGACGATGACACCGACAGATACTGTACATTCTCAGTAGGCAGTTCACGTTTCCTGACGATAGAGCATACGTTTCGTTCGCGACGTTGTGTGCCTCATCGTCACGTTTTTGTGTGAGACTGGCTGTGCAAATAATTTTATAATCATTCAGTACGTCGGTCTTTTTTCAAGCTTGAAAAAGACGCCCAAATCATTTTTTGAATTAAAGTAAAATGTTGTGAAGGTTGTTACTTTCTGCTCAAGCTCTTAGAGTTCGCCGCTTGTTCAAGACTTAGATGTTCAAGCTGCTCAAAAGACATTGAGTAATGTTGAGAGCACACCGATTCCCAGTGCCAGGAAGATTGCGCAGCTTTTTACCTCGATGCTACTTTCTTTTATCTTTTTACCTTGGTGTTATTTTCTGTTATCTTTTTCACTCGGTATTTTTTTCCCCTGCTGGCCGCTTCAATACATCCTCTGACCAGCGAAACTTTAGTTTCGTTGTTTCCCAATTAGGAAATTTGTTAGCTTATACGAGACAATCAAAAACCGAAATCATCTGCTCCGGCTACGCTGCATTGCAAGCGTTGTGACAGCCCGAGTTTGTGTTCATTGTTAGTAGATTGAAATTCTGGCAGAATATTCCTTGCAAACAAGCGAAATTCCGGTGTTGTAAGACTCTCCATGCAGTTGCTTCAACTTTTTCACTGGATGTTTTCTGGCACTTGTTAATTTATTCATTACACTCCCGCCCGGGCCGTGCGTTATCTTCTCGCAGTTTGTGTCAGTGTTTTTCACGGACAATGATACAGACTGCATCAAATTTGTGCCTGACGGCGCGGTTGTGTACCATTTCCCCGTTGTGTCTGCCATTGTCTTCACTGCCTCATATGAAACAGTTGAGTAAGACGTTGCTAAATTAGAATTACCCATCGGTTCTTCAGTGTCTTTGTTTCTGTTCTTAAATCAGCTTCATCAGTTTTCTCAGATTGCCCAATGCATTTAAGAAGATACGAAATCAAGTTATTTATTTCAGTTAATTTCCAAATGTTTTCAGTACTGAAATTTTGAGTGCCTAAAAATTAGCACTCTCACTGTATATCTTTATTGATTTTGGTAATGATCTGTTACAAACCTTTCAGATTAATTTCTTAATCACTTGTTATTCCCTCCTATAAGTAACGAGAATCTTGCTACTGTAGTTGACGAGTAATGAATCTACTTCAGTGCGAGATGAATAATAAATTTTGTATACCTAAGATACAAAAAATCAAAAGCTGTAAATTTGTTCAGGTTTACTCAATTGGTCATATAAATTGATTTCATTTTTAAAATTAAAGCCTCGAAAGTACTTAAGAAGTGTATATATTACGTCTATAGAAATAGTTAATTTCTGTTCAGCATTTGTGCACGGGTGTTGAATATTTGATTTGATTTGTATCGAATCACTGAGGTATTTAAGCCTCACACCGAAATAGAATTTCGCTCTCGCATCATAAACCTCTTTTTTGAAGTAAAATTACAATACACTCGAAATTATAATACACACAAAAGATTATCTTTAATTAATAACCGGTTTTCGAATTCATACATGCTCCCGATGAAGCACACATACACGTACATACGTACATTCTTCCAGATTCACATATACAGGTGGGGACGACAGTTAATACAGCACCAACGTATCAGTTGAGGCTAAATGCGGGAGTGACGGTACTGTATAACGTCTCGATATTTCACGGCACTATATGTAATGTCTTCATTAAGAGATTATGTTTGTAACTGAAATTGGAAGTGGCTCGTATATTCTAAGGTAATCTTCACATCACAACTCGCTTTAGAATGAATTGATGAGTTTGTATTTTCACAACGAACAATCAATTGCTGATTGGATTGGAGTAGAACTGATAGTACATTAGCCTTTTTTTCTTAATTAACCATGTTGAGACTGTTGAAACATGCCAGCCGTCAATTTAAAGAGTCGAGTTTTTCAACCCATTAAGGACCAAAGAGGGAACAAAACATCAACATTTTAAAGCTCTTTTTATCTTCACTCACGACTCTGATCTTGAAAGAGACATTAAATAGTGTTGTCAACTAAATCGTTGCCGGTACCTAGAGACGTAATTTTGTGTGTCTGCTAGTATATATTTGGATGAGTGTGCGTGTGTGTGTCTGGATGAGTTACATATGTGAGTGTGTGTGTGACCGGGAGAGTGCACCTAAAGTTTTTCAAAACTTTTGTAAAAAAGGGAAGGTTCTTTTTGCTCATTTTTTGGTCTTTTAGAAACACGTGCATTTTATTTGTGTTGATTGCTCCATATTTCAAGCCTGACTCTTCCCTATTCCAGCAGTGTAAATGGAATTTTGAGCTCTGAAATGCAAGCTGTTAAGTATTCTCATCGGCACCAATATGTTTTTTGGGAAAGTATCAACTAATGACTAGCTTTTTAGTGATCTCAGTATGAGTGACAACTTACGATATTTTGAACGAAACCCTTCGGCTAAAACGTAATCCATGCAATTTTGTTCCATCTTCTTCAGATCATTTGAATCTAAGTCTGAACTCCGTGACTTTTAGTTGGTCGCTTTAGTCTTCTACACTCGTATCTGTTCAAGCCCTCAACGCCAGAGCGGTGCAGTCGCGGTGCAAGGTGTAAGAAAACATTCTCGTGGTTTTAACATCGCGCCGGCACACGAAAACTTTTTAACTTCTCGCAGTGCACACGTATGTGTGTTCGTTCAATGGTGACTGAGCTTCTATGGCGACGTTAACTTAAAAAATTTGGATACATTTAAAAACAGTACTTTCTTAAGCATAACATTTATAATAATTTTATTTTTATCCATGTATGAACACGTTACACTTATAACATAGCATTACATTTATAAAGTGCACTGAAAATAAAACAATGAAGTTTTCCTTTAAGAAATCAGTCTGTCGACAATGTCGCTTGACATAAATATTTGGAAACCGGGTAGCCGACACAAATGTGGGCAAGATTGGTATTATTCCCTCTAGCGCGGTCGTAACATTAGTCGTACATTTGGGTTGAGATGTGCGCACGAATATCACGGGCCGTTCAGTAGAGACCAAAGCAGCAGAACAGAGGAATAAAAATCTCTCGTAGTTCCGTCTGTGAGATAGGAACTCTAACGCCTTTAGTGTTATTTTCATATGCAACGTTTGTTGCTTGGCCACTTCTCGCTCTTTTACATGTACATGCCACATATAGAGTAAGTAACGTACAAATCAATAAAAATAAAATTGTCTCTTGACTATGAGAGAGGTGAACCTCAAGCACAAACGAAGAGTCAAGCTTGATGATCCCTAGATGCATCGCCAAATTTCCGGTGACTTTGCAGCTGCATGCTATGGCCCTCCTATTTCAAGAACCGCGTGTTCACAGTCTGTGACATTTTCAATTATTGAACTGATGACACAAACCAATGATCTGTCCCTCTCCATACGACGTGAAATCTCAATGAAACCAAAACTTATTCGGTATGCACCATTGATTTGTCTCACTGGGTATGACGCTACTTCTTCCGTTAACTCGTGCACAGTGCGCTATTGTTCTCCAAAACATCGTGAAATTAGATAGCCCGGTCACACGCTACCGACACGTCAGCATGTTTGAAATATTCTCGATGATAGAATGATTTTAGCTGTTTCTGATTAACACTGCGTAACAAATTTCAGGTTCAAAAAAGTACATGTTACCTAACACCTGATTCGGGGTAAAAAAAATCCCCTGATTTTGAAGTTGATATACTCGTATATTCCTCCACCATTTCCCTGAACAATGCATCATTTGTTATTATTATTATTGGCTTAACTGAAAAACCCTTAACTGTCATTTTTAAACAACACTTGTCCTTCTAAGTTTCTTGTGAAGAGCGTGATCTCTTTTTTTATAAATCAGCAGTTGTTTTCCTACATGCCAAAGTTCCATTTTCCTTTGAATCGTTGCTCCATCACTGAAATATTCCGATGGAATCTCTCGCCATGTTCATTACTCACATCACCAAGATTCTCCGCAAAATAATCTAAATGAGAGTGGATCACATGAGCTTTCAGAAACATGTTACATCCCACACCGTGATAATGGCTCAGCAGATCATTCACAACTAGCACATAGTCTTCTGAACGATATTTCGTCTGGAAGTTATCACAGACTTTTTTAACTGGTTCAGAAGCAAGCTTCACTTTTCTCATGAGGTGTTAGATGAAAGTTTCATCAAATACAATTTTTTGAATTTAAGAACCTTTGAAGATACTTCATTTAATTTTAGCTTGACTTTAGAAAGGAAATTTCTCAGCAAGATAGGCAAATACGAAGAAATCATTTTCCTTGGGTTATACAAATTGCTTAAACAAACCAAGTTTAAGATGCAAATGTGATAAATCAATTCTATCACTTTTCACCAGTAGTATAAATGAATGCTATCACGAGTGCATGAAGTTATGTTTTCTTTGCAAGAGGCAACAAAATTTAGTACATTCAACCTGAAGACCAGTAAGCATGGCCACAACCCAGAAATCTGCACAGATATGCTAGTTATGGTCATCATACTTTATGTCGGTTAAAATTGTTTTCAGATTTTCAAACGATTTTTTCATGGCTGCGCCATATGCCATTGGAACAGATGGCAGAGTGTTAAGAACAGATTTGAAGATATCCTTGGACGCATCTTTGAAAAGTCGCCAGTTGGTATTATCATGGGGTATTTCCAGTTGCTCAAGAAAGTTCAGTAATGTAATTACAAAAGTATAAGTCGTCTTTCATGGTGAAAATGCAAGCAGCTTCTCTGTACGTTTTCTGTACAGAGTTATCTTCACTGATTTTTAAAGAAGATTACTTACTTGAAGGCTTGAGTGGTCACCGTGGCCGAGTGGTTAAGAGCGCGCGCCTTTCACAGGGAGGTGTCGGCAGTTCGAATCCCGGCAGTGCCTCCCGGTGATTCTCCCCGTTGGGAAATGGAAGAACTCAACCACAATTATTCTCCATTCAACCCAGGTGTCGGAAATGGGTAGCGGCTTGATTGAGTAAAACCGTCGTTGCATGCTGGAGTTAGTTATAAAGCATTTGAAAAACCATTGTACAAGATGATATGTATCAGGCTTGATTGAAATAAGAACATTCTTGATGCCAGAAACTCAATTTTGTCTTTGATTAAATAGAGATCCTAGCACAAATCATTTAGAGCTTCTTGAGAAAATGATACTGGTTTATTTTAGCTTTCTGAACCTTTGGCGCCACATATTCACCACTGGAGTGTTCATCTGCACTGCTGGAACTCCGAATTTCTTGATTTAGGGGTTTGGGTGCTCGTAAATTTTTTGAGTGTTCTACTGGACGCATTGCTGATTGCACATTTGGGAAAACAATGTTTTCCTTTTCTTTATTGTAGTACAGCCTGCTAACAGAAATAGCAGTCATCAGAGTGATCTTTCTGCTCACACCAAATGATTGGCACGCCAAACTTCATGCGAATATTTATTGCCTACCAGACGCTCAATGTGTTCACACATGTAAGGCAACACTCATGAGGAACCCATGACTTGTCCTGGTCTCCTATTTCACCTGCTAAATACGCCTTCTACAATTTCTTGATATGGCGCGTAATGCTGCACTTTTCTTTAGCAAACGTTAATTTCCCGCATTAAAAGCATTATCTGGATCATCATTTTTGCACTGTCTTCCACTCATTGTTAAAAACACATAAGATCTGAGAAAATATTAAACACAAACTTTGAAGTATGAAGTACAAAGAAGGAAATTAAATTAAATATAAGCTAACAATACTAAATATGTGTAACACTCATATACGTTTTAGAGATCTGTAGCCATTTTTACATCCAAAGTGACGTGAAAAATTCATTTTACCATCTTTTTGTTGAAGTGCTCTACAGTGACAATTCTGCGAAGACCATGCCGAATTATGCAATAAAGAAGGCCAGAAGTGGATTTCCCATGACATTTTACACATCAAAATAGCTAAAGATCCCTCGTACTTTTTTGAGTGTTTCACAGTGTTAATATCATCAATCGGAGATAGAAGCTATTGCGAGCTAATGTGTGTCGCACATACCGAAAGTGCAAGAGGCTTCATTTTACGTAAATCCGTATACGTGCCAAATAATAGCAATGGACATTGTAAGTTATTTGATTTAATACTATTGTTTTGAAATTTTATCCTATCGTTGCATCGAAATCGAATTGTATCCTAAACTCATCATTCACAGCAATAAACCCTAAATTAATCACATGAATTATTCGAGGACGTTCTGAATATTTTTTAATCCTTATTCACTGAAAGGTACACAAATTAAAAACCAGTGATATATGAAAATTGTTAAGAGCATATTTCAAGATGCTCATATCTTCTGCTAATGAAAGAACTGGGGAGTCATTGAACAACAGATTTCACCTCTATACGATAAGAAAACACTTGTTCTAAAGATGAGCTCAGATGTCTTCGTAAGCTTTCTGCTAAAATCAAATCAGAAAATTTGTCCAAAATGATGCGAAGAATTGATTGTTTTTTGATTGATTGTTTTTTTTAACTCTGATGAGATACTGAGCATTTTTGACTTCCTGTCAGCTTCAGGCATTTCATATGAGCTAAATTGTTGCAAATAAGCTGATTCTAATTTGAACGTGGGTTATTTTGAGCCCAGGGAGAAGAAAAAATAATCCCGTCTTCCACTTGAAGTACCTTACCTCTCATTCGTGTTATTAACTGGATTTGAAATAAGAGAATAAAACCACCAACGTTATAAATTACTTGACTGACAAGGCTCTCTTATGAACTACAGTTTAGTGGGGGTTTTCTAAGATACTCTCATTCAGTCGTTATTGCTAGATACATTCTTTTATCCATTCCTAATCTCATACCGTCGAGATGGATTTAAAAATACCCTTCTGAAAACAGCCTCAATATACATTTAGGTATCTGAGGACACTTATATTTTTGTAATTTAAATTCATCCGATTATAATTAAAGTATTTTTTATTTCAAAAGATCCCATGACAGATACTACTGTAACTAATGAAATGAGAAGACACGCTGTAATAGAGTCTTAAAAGTGAAACACAGCAGTTTAAAAACTACAAGATCTCTAAAAATCGCCAGATCTTTCGTTTGCAATGTTATAAAGGACTGAATGAAAACAATGAAGATGAATTGGGCACGAGCAAGAGAAAACAGCATTTTTAACTCTCTGACTCACTCAAACACCTGAGTTTGGCAGAAGAGTGCATGGTTTTCGGTGTGGTTAGCAGTGAAGGGCGCATCATGCCTACTCATTTTTTCCAGATCCTTAGAGTCAATACAGATATCTATGACGAGACTCTTCAAACCGTTGTTAAACCTTGGATATACAGCGTAGCTAATGGAAGGGCCGATGTCTTCCAACAAGATTCGGCTCCATCCCATAAAGCTCTCGAAGCCCAGGATTGGATGGCCGAGAATTTTCATGATCATGTCGCACCAAACTTATGGCCTCCTATCTCATCAGACCTTAATCCCTTGGATTATAACATGTGGGGCGTCGTTGAAAAGGAAGTTTATAAGCATCCCCATAACGCCAAGTCCTTTCTGATGGAAGCAATGGAGGTATAAATAAAAACCACCTATTCAAAGCTAGCAGTCGCTTCCGGATTCAAATTGAATCGGTGATATAAGTCGAAGGAGGATGTTTATAACAAAAGGTCGGTTAATATTACGTTATTAGTTCTGTTGCAAGTAAAAATACGTTTCGACGATTAACAGTTTCATTTTCTGTTTTTCTGACAGTGCGTAAGGTGTCCTCAGATACCGTACGCACCCCGTATTTTACTAGTGTACACGACCCGTCAAAAATGACGAGATTCGATATTTTCATTAGACAAATGCAGATATAAATTACAAACAAATACATCCACCTTAATAGTACTCGCGATTAAAAAATTCTCGTACTTTTGCACTGGTGAAACTCGTACCACAGATCCGGTCATTAAGCATTCTTTAAAAAGCTTGAAGGAGAGACGGACCAACCAACCAAGACAGACAAACCAATTTAATGAGTTCAATGAGATTCTCATTGTTATTATATTGGAGAAATTAGGGCAAAAAGTAATATACATTGTACACATTTCTATAGCACCTAGGGGAATCAAAATGCATACAGAAATGTAAAATTGAATTTTGAGAACATTGGCTTCTATAAAATTTTCCGATTTTCGCCATAGAAAACAGTTTGTGCGCGAACGTAAAATGTATATTTATATACATATGTATGCGCAAAACGCTGCTCCTTTTACAATTTTCACTTCATGGTCTCATTTGACACGGAAGGACTGTGGTAACTGGAAAATGCTACCCTTTTTTTGAATTTTGAGAAAAGTTATAGAGACATTTATCAAACAAGTTTTTTTTCATCATAGATTTTTTACCATGATATCTAATTTGGAATTCAAATAAAATTCCGCTTCGCTACGCTGTTTTCACTGTTGTACCACGTCGAATGAGATCAAAATCACACTTCTACGTTGAAAATTGTAAAAGGGGCAGTGTTTTGCTCTAATA